>APFE030683158.1:418208-473839 GCA_000404065.3 Pinus taeda | reverse complement strand
ACATATGGGTGGAGTCTATTTTTAGACTGCCAGGCTAAAAATAGAACAGTTGAATATTATTAGCTCTTAATAATATTTGGACTATAAACATTATCTTATTCTCTTGGAGCACTTTAGTTCGAGCTACAGATGTGGCACATGCAACTACCAGAAGGAAATACATGGTTCCTATGGGTTAACTTGAGCTATTTCATGGAGGACTTCAGTTAGGACTTTAGTGATTGAGTTCTGTGGAGTTGGATCAGGAGTTGATGGAGTTGTGTTTAGTTTGACTTAGTTGAACTAGTTGTAGTTAGTCTAACAGGAAAATAGAATAATGTTGAGTGGTGTGAATTAGTTATTAATTAATTCACTAATTATTAACTCATAAAGAAACTGAAGAATACATCAGTTAACTTAGTGCATGGACAGTTCAGTGGAGACAAGTGTTAGAGGTGGGTGAAAGGGCAAGACAGCTATCAGTTGTGACTATAGTTGTGCATGTGATTTGCACAATCAGTGGGATTGAGTTGCCAATGAGGATTGCGTAGTGTCACACAAGGGAAATACAAGTTTGGATTATTCATTCATCAGTATTCTCATGCAAGATTGCGCAGTGGAGGCAAGAAAGCATCGGAGGTGATTTAAGGCAGTGATTGATTTAGATCTATGCTGTATTGTGTGTAACAGGTGGAGCTAGTATTGTACTGTGTACTGTTACATGATCTCAATCAATAAAATATATAGATAGTTGTGGGGTTTTCATCTTTATGCTTTCCCCGGGTACATACTGTGTTGATATGTGTGATTGATGCTTCAATGTGCACATGTGTATGTTTCTGAATACTGCTAAATTGATGATCAACGTAGAGGAGGTTATGTATTATGCATGATTCCGCAAATAGTGTATAATAAGGATAATATCTGTGAATAAGTGCCATATTATTCATGAAATTCATACATAGTACCAGAGCTGGTTGATTTGTAGAAGAGATTTCTACAGGATATCAAAGCGAAATTGATCAGCAGATCTATTATTCAGAAAATGTTTACATTTTATTTCTTCAGGTAGAGTCTGTAATTGGGCTAGGTAGCCTCTGGATTCATCCTTCTTTTGGAAGGTGAGATATCCGGTGAATGCCCATATAGTCGATCTCTGTACAAGAAATACTTTGTTCTCACGAATTTTAGATCAGAAGCGGTTGAGTTTTGAGTTGGAGGAATTCGAATTTGCAACAGTGTTTTCTTGGTGTCAAAGTTGAAATGTCTTTCAATGGATTGCGATTGGAGTATGCCCTTGAGGGTGGCTCAAACTATATTTCATGGAAGGACAGGATGGAGGTGGTGTTAGATGATAATGGGTTGAAGGAGTTCATAGATTCGGATGTCCCAAAACCTACTGATGCTGCTCAAGTCGCGGATTGGCAAAAGAAGAGAGCAAAGTGTCGAAGGATTCTGTTGGAGGGTGTGAGGGATCACATTGTGTCCAGCCTCCATGGAAAGGCTTCTCCATACTTGATGTGGAAAGTGTTGACATATCTATACCAAAGAAAGAGTGAGCAGAGGAATTTGGCGCTCAAGGATAAACTCAGAAACATAAAGTGTGAGAAAGGCGACAATATGCCCAAGTATCTCACGAAGTTCACCCAATGCCGAGATGAGCTGGGAAGTGTGGGGGTGACTGTTGATGATCAGGACTTGGTGAGCTTGGCTCTCCTTGGTCTTCCGAAGAGTTGGCATTCCTATAAAGACTCTGTCAATGGTCGGGAGAAGTTGCTAGGATGGGAGAGACTTTGGTCGGATCTTGTGCAAGAGGAGATCAGGCGGAATACCAGGGACGGATCTTCATCAAAGGCACTTGATGAAGAAAATTGTGCTTTGGTTGCCAAAGCAAAGAAGGGGAAGAACAAGAAAGCTTCTCATTCTAGTGAGAAAGGCAAGAAGTAGAACATGTCCAAGGTGAAGTGCTTCCACTGTCACCAGCACGGACACTATGCCACAAATTGTCCGTGGAAGAAGAAAAATAAGCAAGCTGTTGGATCTGTAGTGGGAGAGGCCTTAGCCTCGCAGTTTGAGTTGGATTTTTCACTGATCGCATGCTTGGTATCAAGTGTGATGGGATCAGTATGGTTCTTGGACAATGGTGCATCTTTTCACATGACAGGAGATCGAGATTTGTTTTCTGATCTGGATGAGAAAGATCTTGGAGCGCACATCGAGATGGGCGATGATGGTAGATACAATGCGACCGGTATCAGTACCATTTACTTTGAGAGGGAGTTTGGTAAACCCTTCGTATTGAAGGAAGTGATGCATGTTTGAGGATTGAAGAAGAATCTTATCTCTGTGGCGATGTTAGAAGACAAGGGATATGATGTTGTTTTCAGTGAAGGAAAGGCTTTCCTACGTAGTAAGACAACTGGAGAAACCTAGAAGATAGGGGTTCGAGTCAAGAACCTTTATCAGTTACATGTAGATGGCTACTCAGTAATGGCATGTAAGGCAGAAGGAGTCGTGAGCCGGGATGATGGTGAGCTGTGGCACCGGAGATTGGGCCACCTTCACCATGGAGACTTGAAGATACTACATTAGATTTCTACTGGGCTTCCTAAAGGCACTCTTGCGCAGTCAGATCAATGCAAGGGGTGTATTTTGGGAAAGTTTGTGAAATCCACCTTTCACGAGAAGGATAGTCACGCCACAACGATCCTTGAGAGAATTCACATAGATGTGTGTGGACCTTTCTGAGTAGCTTCGACAATAAAGCACAGGTATTATGTGATCTTTGTTGATGATTTCTCTCGGAAGTGCTGGATCTTCTTCATGCAGAAGAAGAGTGAGACATACTCAAAGTTTCATGAGTTCAAAGCACTGGTCAAGAAGGAATCGGGGAAGAAGGTGAAGGATCTTAGGAGCGACAATGGTGGTGAATTCATCTCTGGCGAGTTCAAGGACTTCTGCAGTGCAGAAGGGATTTGAAGAGAGCTCATAACTCCCCATAAACCACAGTAGAACGAGGTTGCTGAGCGGAAGAACAGAACGATCATGGGTGTTGCACGGGCAATGTTGCATGATCAGGGCCTACCCATTCACTTATGGGCGGAGGCATGCAATACTGCAGTATATGTGCAGAACCATTGTTCTCACAAGATACTTGGCATGAGTACACCTAAGGAGGCTTATTTTGGTAAGAGGCCTGATATTTCCCATTTGAGGATTTTTTGTTCTCCTGTTTACATGCATGTGATGAAGGATGCCAGGAAGAAGTTGGAGCCGACCGCAGAGGTTGGGATATTTGTGGGGTACACTGATACGCCCCACAACTATCATGTGTATTTTCCAGACAGTCACAAGACTGTTGTGTGACAGGATATAAAATTTCAGGAGGAGAAAGCCATGAAGTGTTCGCTTGAGAGGGAGCCACACTTGCATGCAGATGAAGAGCTATTAGTTCCTAAGGATGAGCTTCAGGATGTGGATCAGCCACAAAAGGGAGTTCATGGAGTGGAAGAGACCACTCATGCAACGCCAACCATCAGAGGGCGAAAGCGCACTACAGAAGCTGAGCGACTGGCTCAAGATGCAGAGAAGGTTGTAGGACCACCTACAACAGAGCGCAGGCAGAGACAGTCACTGAATTGGTACATTGGATACATGGCTCTTTTGAGCAAATGTGTCATGATGGAGCCATCCTCTTTCGAGGAAGATGTGGAGGAACTTGCATGGGTAGACGCCATGGTGGAAGAGTATGATTCGATTGTCAGAAACAGTGCATGGAAGATTGTCCCAAGACCGAAAGGGAAATTAGTGGTGGGTTCGAGATGGATCTACAAAGTGAAGCAGACAGCTAATAGGAGTGTGGAGAAGTACAAGGCAAGATTTGTTGCCTGAGGCTTCTCACAGATAGAGGGGATCAATTATGAGGAGACCTTTGCACCTGTCGCAAGGTATTCTTCCATAAGGACGATTCTTGCTCTCTCAGCGCAGATGGGGTGGCACATTCATAAGATGGATGTGAAGACTGTGTTCCTCAACAGAGTTATTGAGGAGGAAGTGTACATAGAGCAGCCCGAAAGTTTCGATATCTTCAGCAGCGAGTCGCATGTGTGTAGGCTCAAGAGAGCGTTGTATGGGTTGAAACAAGCACCTCGTGCTTGGTACACACGGATAGAAAACTATTTCACCGGACTTGGATTCTCCAAGAGTGAGGCAGATCCTAACTTATACCAGATTGTGGTGGAGGGTAAGTTGCTTAGCATTGTACTATATGTAGATGATTTGATTCTAATGGGAGATGAGATGTTGATACTTTCATGCAAGGGGGACCTTTCTCGGGAGTTTGAGATGAAGGACTTGGGCCTCCTTCATTATTTCCTGGGATTTGAAATTTGTCAACGCAGTGATGGACTGTTTGTTTCTCAGGGTAAGTATGCTCGAGAGATACTGGAGAAGTTCAACATGCACGGCTGCAAGCCTGTTGATACTCCTCTTCTTGGAGGTTGGAGGAAGGAGGGTGCTACTTCATCAGAGGTAGTGGATGCCACTATTTATTGATAGTTGGTGGGGTCGCTTATGTATCTGGTCAATACAAGACCCGATATATGCTATGCTGTTGACCAGCTTTCACAAGCTATGGCTAAGCCAACCAAGCTCTTCTGGAAGGCAGGTAAGCATGTATTGCGTTATCTCAGAGGCACATCGAGATATGGATTATCGTACAAACAAGAGGATGAGGTGAAGCTATGTGGCTTCATGGATGCAGATTGGGCAGGGAGCCCAATGGACAGAAAGAGCACATCTGGAGGGATCATTAGTATTGGATTGATAACAGTTTCTTGGTACACCAGGAAGCAGAGATCCATGGCACTCAGTTCCACGGAGGCCAAGTATATGGCAGCAAGTTTGGCTGCATGCGAGGCTATATGGATGAGGAAGATCATGGTCGGGTTGTTTGGGTCTCATTTGGATCCTACTGTGATTTACTGTGATAACCAAAGTTGCATTAAACTCTCGGCTAATCCTGTATTTCATGATAGATCCAAACACATCGACATCAGGTACCATCATATCAGAGATTGTGTGCTATGGAGAATCATGTTACTTTCATATATTCCTACGGAGAATCAAGATGCTGATATCTTGACGAAGGCACTCACTAGGAGCAAATTTGAGTATCACCGGGACAGGATAGGGGTTGCTGATAATCCATATCTTGTTGAGAGGGAGTGTTGAGAATGCAACAAGATGATGGATCTTAGTGGAAAGAAGTCGCCTTCACTAAGTGAGCCCGCTGGCTATTTTTGGCGCAAAGTCTATTTTTAGACTATGTCTATTTTTAGACATATGGATCATGGTCTATGAGTTGCAGGATGCTATTTGTGGATAATTGGTCAAATTGGTAAAAATAGATGGACCTCTATTTTTAGACATATGTGCGGAGTCTATTTTTATACTGCCAGGCTAAAAATAGAACAGTCGAATATTATTAGCTCTTAATAATATTTGGACTATAAACATTATCTTATTCTCTTGGAGCACTTCAGTTTGAGCTACAGATGTGGCACATGCAACTGCCAAAAGGAAATACATGGTTCCTATGGGTTAACATGAGCTATTGCATGGAGGACTTCAGTTAGGACTTTAGTGATTAAGTTCTATGGAGTTGGATCAGGAGTTGATGGAGTTGTGTTTAGTTTGACTTAGTTGAACTACTTGTAGTTAGTCTAGCTGGAAAATAGACTAATGTTGAGTGGTGTGAATTAGTTATTAATTAATTCGCTAATTATTAACTCATAAAGCAACTGAAGAATACATCAGTTAACTCAGTGCATGGACAATTCAGTGGAGACAAGTGTTAGAGGTGAGTGAAAGGGCAAGACAACTGTTAGTTGTGACTATAGTTGTGCATGTGATTTGCACAATCAGTGGGATTGAGTTGCCAATGAGGATTGTGTAGTGTCAAACAAGGGAAATAAGAGTTTGGAGATTCATTCTCGTGGTATTCTCAGCAGGTATTGCACAAGGGAGGCAGGCAAGCAGCGGAGGTGATTTGAGGCAGTGATTGATTTAGATCTATGCTGTATTGTGTGTAACAGGTGGAGCTAGTATTGTACTGTGTACTGTTACATGATCTCAATCAATATAATATACAGATAGTTGTGGGGTTTTCAACTTTATGCTTTCCCCAGGTACATACTGTGTTGATATTTGTGATTGATGCTTCAATGTGTGCATGTGTATGTTTCTGAATACTGCTAAATTGATGATCAACGTAGAGGAGGTTATGTATTATGCATGATTTCGCAAATAGTGTATAATCAGGATAATCTCTATGAATAAGTGTCATATTATTCATGAAATTTCTACAGAAGGAAACTGATTCATTCATTTAATTTTCACATTTTAGTGAATGAATCCTCTAGAACAAGTAAATATGTGCCAAAATTACATCATAGTCATGAAGTTACATCAAGATAGATAAATAATTACATCAAAAAGCAAAACCAGTCAAAACTAGCCAAATTTTTGAGCTGAAGGGTGAAAAATAGGCCAAAATCCTCTATGCGTTGCGCGTGATTCTCTATGCGTAGCACAACTTTGGAGCTGATTTTGAGGTCCTTCCCAGAGTCCAAATTGAGCTCATGATAGCTCGTGCGAAAGCCCTGCCTGTTTACTTTCCAACCCAAGTGTAATTTCTAGATTGGGTGTCCATTTGCCCCTCCAAATATCCAATCTCCCAAGACTGCTTCCTGTGTGTCAAAATATGGGTAGAGAGGTCAATTTTTGAGTGTTTTTGACCTCTTTGAGGGCCCAAAACTTGCCCAAATTTCTTGGCCATGAAAAATAAACCATAAGTTTTCATGCCAAATCCAGAAATGCAAAGTTTTTTGGATTTGGAGCTCTCTAGCAAAAGCGTGCACCACGTGGTGCAGCGCATAGGGAGGAAAACCCTGTTTTTTAGTGCAAAAATTTTCAAAATGCAAAAATTGCTCCAAACTTCTTGAAGTTTGGGCTGGACCTTCTCTATCAAGAGCTATGATGGGCTAAGGGTGCCTTGGCCAATATCCAGAGTCGATCATGCTCTTTTTGCCTCTTTTGCCTTTTGGATGCCTTCCTTAGTTTTGCCTTTAAATTCCTTATTCGCACCTTGCAAACCTTGTTCCGTGCCATGTAGTGGAAAGCCATGTGTCTCAAGAATGCTTTGTCCCTATCAGCCTTGTTTAGCAGTTTCTATAAGTGTATGTTGACTCTCTCGACCCAAGACTCCCAATCATCATTAATCTCTTGCTCCAATGAAGTGAATTCAATCCTCCTCCTTTGGGCAGCTTGGCGATTCTCCCTGATGTTTTGTAACTCCATAATCACCTGCTATTCTTCAAGCTGCTTATTTCTCTACTCCAAGCATTTCATAGTCCACTTAGCCGTCTCCAAGTTGAGGAACAAGGCTTTGATCTCTGTCTGCTACTCATGGATGATCTCTCTAAGATTTTCACTTTGTGGGCCCATGTCTGTATCATCATCCTGAACAAGAATAAAGTCCCGCTCACCTGAAGGCCCCTCATCTTGCATTGGCCTCTTGCCTTTGTCCTATACCTATGGTGTCGATGTCGGAAGTGAGGCCCCTTCCACCCCAGGTGGAGATAACACTCGCTTTGCTACTGCAAATAACTGCATCGTGCCCTTCTGATAAGTAATGAAAACTGACATAGTAGCAGCGCGAGTCTCATGACCTTCATGCTGATAGGAGGACCTGCCTGTCTCATGCCTAGCCTCTGAAGGTCCCTGTGAAGCTCTGAAAAACTCACGAGAGATGAAATCATCCCAAGTAATGCCCTGTAATCCAAGCTGATGAACCACCACAATTTTGATGAGAGCAAAATGGTAAATACTATTAAACTGCTGCTGAGGGGTCTTGTGCTGCACAAGGGTGGTCATCCTCTCTATGTTTCAGCACATGAAGTAAGGGATGTTCATCATCCGTACCTGGGTGAAATGCATCAGCAGTCTAATGTGATAAGCATACAAGCGGGAGAACCGACCCTCACAACTGAAATACTTCATGATCAATTTAATTAAAGGAACATATTCATCCTTGAGGTACTGAAAAGGGAACACTCTCTTGAGCTGTCTCAAAAAGCCGGGCTTGATGTACAGTTCATAGTGCTGCCGGTCAATTTTCTGCCTCTTGTTCCATGGTTCTCCAATGTTGTGTATGCCAGTTGCTAATGAAATGGAATCTGGTGTTAATGTGAAAGTGACACCAGCTAAAGTGGTATGATCACCATGTAAATGTAGTATAAACAAGCAGGCCAACTCATGATGAAATTGAATATTAGAAACTTTCTCACAAAACTCATAACATGACTGATGCTGGAAACAAGAGACGGCAAGAGGGCAGGCCTGCAATTCAGTAAGGGTGGTTGGTTCTTCTCTGTTATGTCTGCCACCTTTATGAGGCCTCCGAGGTGCATGTTCTTCCATGGGTGAGTCACTTTGGGTCTCCACTTCATAATCAGATGAATGATTGGATGCCATAACTGTTGATAGACAAATTGGCTTGAAGAAACAGGTCTTGATGTATGAAAACTGTGTTGGACTGCCTTTTGATGATGTGCTTGACCTCTGTCACCAAGGGGAAAATAGTGAAACAAGGGACTGTTAGGAGAGGGGAAAACTAGTGGGAAATTTGGGAATGTTGGGTAGACTTTGTTAGGGAAGTATGGGATGTTATGGGAATTTTATATTGGGTTAGGAGTTTTTGTATAGGTTTAAGGTTTGGGGATTTTACATTAGGAAATTTGGGAAAGGGGATTTGGGGTAGGGGATTTAATGAACTTAGGGGATAGGGGAACTTAGGGAAAAATGAAATAAGGGAAAAAATGTGATAAGGGAATGATGGAAAGAGGATAGACTTGGAAGCAAGTAGTTGTCAAACCCTAAGCATCAATCTTTGTTTGAGGAATTTAAGATGATAGGGTTTGATCATTTGTTTAGACAATCAACACATCAACCATCATAGCATAACTGCCAAACTTTGATGAACAGGAGAATTGGAGCTCAACCTACTTGAAACAAAGGGAATTTGTGCATTTTTGGCGTTTGGAGGCTATTCTAGAACTTTTCGGGCCTTTTAGCTGTATGCACCATGTAGCATACCCAATGCGCCACAGCTCCCCAGTGCGCTGCGCCCGTGTAAAAGAACACTGCATATTCACGCCCAGTGCGTCGCGCCTCACCAGTGCATCGCACCTCTTGCTCAGTGTGCAACGCCTCACCAGTGCACTGCGCCTCCTGCTCAGTGCGCCGCGCCAAGCAATTTTCGCCCAAAGTCGCCCAACTTCTCACTTGCTCATCAAATTTGCTCTCTCTTGCTTCTCTCTTTACAAATGATCTTTCCAAATGAAGGCATTACTTATAAACCAAGAGCTTTTAAGATTTTAGCTCATGAAACCCATGTTTACAATGTTTCCAAATTGACTTGATTTCAAACTCTATTTTTTGGACTTTTTCACCTTTTGGCTTTGTTGATGAACTGAACTTTCCTTGTTTTTTGCAGGTGTTGGAACTTCTTAGGCTAAGGAAAGAAACCAGGGTGCAGATGAAGGAATTTGCAGTGAAGAGAACAAAAATTAACATGATTTTAGTACAATAAATGCTAAATACTCTGTGTTTTCCTCAAAACAAATTTTTGAGGAAAAACACATTTTCAAACAATTGGCAATGAAATTTATTGATAAGGAAACCTCCTCATGCCTACTGGTGATTATTGGACACTTCGACACATTTATTTGACGAAACCCTAAAGGAACCCTTACCTAATTGACCATGAAACCCTAAAGACAACATTTTGCAAATTTTAATTAAAAGAAGACTGTATATGCCTTTTTTTAAAGAACAAACATGAACTAGTAGGTAAATGACATGAGGGACATGAGGAAAACCACTCTCGTCAGATGATCCATGCCCCTAATGGAATGCAGATGATTGGGCGGGACTCCTAAAAATGAAATGCAACAAAGAGGTTTTAATCTCTGACGGAGGGTTGAACAGACCGACTCTAACAGGGGTCATATAGATTGAAGTATTTGGTGCCGAAACCGAACTTCAATATCTCTTTAGCCTTGACATCCACATCTTTCAGGCTCTTAATCTTGTACAACATAATTCTTAAAGGAAGAGCAGGCCATGGTGCCTTATTCTTCCTATGCAGTCCTACTAATAACCCTGTGGAGAGGTGATATGAGACCTCTTTCATGACCAACTTGTCTATGGCATACCTTGGTAGAACATGCAAAGGCTTCTCTCTGCAAAAAACTTAGATGAAGTTGCCATCGAGTGAGGCATACCAATATGTAATGTTAATTATCACCTCCATTGCTTCTTGGGGACATGTAAGGTGGATCCTACTCAAATATTAGCTTGTACAATGGGATGATGAAATGGTCAACCAACCTTGCCATTAATCCTTAGTAGATGCAGTCCATCTCAAGCTCATGCTAGGAAATTGCTATTGGGAATAGATTGCATTCAGTAAATATGTGAAAATGTAGAATCTCACTTGCTCATCCTTGGGTAGATTTCGAGCGTTTCTCACAAGGGATTTGAACTGATGAACCCACAAGTCTGACTAGTTGAATGACCTTCCATTACTCACCAACTGGTTCAATACAACTACCCAACCTTCAAGAAAGGTTCTGTGCTCTCTTGACCATATAATCAACATGCAAAGATGATCAAGAACTGTTAGGACTTCCTAAGAGACTTTGTCTTGTAAAAATGTTTGGGTGTCTGTTTGAAATTTGACAACTCTTTTCACCCAATGCTTGATTGTATATCTCGTGTTCACCTAGATGTGGGTGGCATAGAAAAGTGTGTTCATGCACCTCGTTGGATGAGGTAAATCATACATCTGATGATAGTTCTCCACCTTGAAGGTGGAAATTTATATCCTGCTGGCACTGCTCAATGTCATAGTCTTTGGATCTGTGTGTGAGATAATCCAACTGATAATGTTCGCACATGGGAAGGTGGGGTACCTACATACAACCTTGTAAGAGCTTGGCCATTGGATACTGATATAAACCTGCCGGTTCTCTAAGTCTTCTTTGAAGTCCTCCGTAAAAATATCCTTGATTTTCTTCCATGTCAACCTGGTTCCCTTCTCAATGAAAACTCAGTGTCTACAAAAACTGGACAGTTAACTCACACCTACTTGACTATTGTTGAAGAAAGTGTAACTAGGTTTAGTATTAGTTGAATTGAGGCTTCTGTGATCCATACGTCATTATTGAGAAAATAGTATGCAAAAAAAAAAAAATTAAATAGGAAAACAAATACATCATTCAATAGAAAATAACTAATAACTTTTGTGCAAGAAACTTAGCCTATTGTGCAGAACTTAATTCATTCTTATAACCTATTGTGCGAAACTTAGCTCATTGTGGAGAGCTTATAGCTCATTGTGCGAAACTTAACTCATTGTGCAGAGCTATTTATTTTATTTTATTATTGGAAAGCGAATACGCAATTACCAAAAAAACACTATGCAAAAAGTCTCAATTAAATAGCGGTAGAGGCATGGACTATGTTGCATCACAACAATTACCCTTGTTACAACATGGCTAATCGTAAAGAAGAAAAGATAATAACACACAAAATAAAACAAGTGAATGGATATCAAAAAATAACTAATGTAAGTATTGAGTAGTAACTTTAAACATAACAGCAAAAAAAGAGAAACCCACACTTAAATATTAATTGTCTTCAAACCAAATTTCAAATGTGTTTTTCTGATAAATTTGAAAGGTAGAATTACCAATGGATTTCAAACCAGTGATTAATATATATTCGCATAATATTAATAATGCTAAATATATATTAAAATTTATATATAATTTTTAAAATATATTATTATTATTTATTTTGATAAATGTTTTCACCAAACACTATATTATTAGTATATAAACCTTACTTAAAAAACATGTTACTAGTCCATAAATTATTATCATGTAATTTGCCATATAAAATTGAAAGTTTATTTATAGAAACAATATGGGTCTAGCCTATTGATAGATATGCATATTTAAATAGTTAAATCTATTTTTTTTCTTGCTTTTCCCGCAAGTATTCTAACTCTCACATTAATATTATTCTTCCAAACAAATTCCCTTAATCTTAAAAATAAACATACCTTGTCCATATGCATATTTAAATAGTTAAATCCATTTTTTTCTTGCTTTTCCCGCAAGTATTCTAACTCTCAAATTAATATTATTCTTCCAAAAAAAATTCCGTTGATCTTAAAAATAAACATACCTTGTCCGTTAAGAACTGCCTGAAACATGGAAAGTTAATGAGTGTTATGCCCGTTGGAATTTCCAATCCAAATTCAATCCTTCATTTATCTTGCAAGTTACCTCTCTATACTTGATCTCAGTCAGTGCTTCCTTTTCTTTAGAACAGTGATCTCTATACTTGATCTCAGCCATGAACAAAGCTGCTATTGGATTTATTATCGATATTTTAGATTCCTTGTGTCTCTCTGCAAAAATTGTCAAAAGTTATTAAATTTGGAGCCTGAGCTTGAATCGATATGATGTTATTAGAGATTCAAATTAGAGGCGTGCAATTACGTTGAAACTGAGATCATTAAACAACCACCTCATTTTCCTTTGTTTAATCGGAAAATACGGGCGATTTTCGTTTTGGAACGTAGGCATAATCAGTCTGATACGGGAGACGAGTCTTGCGAAAAACTCAGATATCAGTAAGCCGAGCATAAACGTGTTCTTGTTGTATTTAATATCAGCTTTCTGATCCGCGAAACAGTCTACATTACCAAATTGCAGCAGTCCTAAATAAAAAATTTACCAGGGTAATCCATAATTGGATCTGCTAAATAACACCCTTCGCAATATGAAATATAGACCATTTATGATTTTGTTTTTGGTACTTCTGGTTGTAGGATCAGTACCACGGTGAGATGGAGAACAGGTGGGTTGTTCCCAAGCCAGCTGGTGCAGTAAAAGGTATGTGGGTATATGAAACTTCTTGTGTTTATAAGTATTTAGACTAGATTTTATTTTATTTATTTATTTTCTAAGATATGTGCGCGCAAAATGGCAGGCCCTGCAATGGTTGCACCGAATCAAAAAGCACGGCAAGGCAACAATAATAGGAAGGCCTTAGGAGACATTGGCAATGTGGTGGGAGCTCGGAACCCCAAATGCAATATCAACAAAGATGCGGTGATGGAGTATGTTGTTTTATGTTATTTATTATCCTTTAGATGTATAAATTGAATCAATCTGCTGCTGGGTTTTTCTTTCTTTCTATTTGGTGGCCTCTGCTTCTAATGTTGTGTAAACTATTGGATTGACTACTGTTTCAGGAGGGCTAGAGTAAACTTGGTTGTCAATGCCAACAAGGGAGCCAATCCTAACACTCAGGTAAGTTTAATCAGAGTCAATTAAGCAAGCTGAATTATTGTTTTATTGCAGAGAACTGGGTCTACCATTTATAAAGGACAATCTCCTGGGGAATTGAACTAGCAACCAAACAAAACCTCTGTGTTCAGCCACCTGCTTTTTCGATCTTCCTGCCTAGTATTCTGCTTTTCTGGGCATGTTTAATTTGTTTCTCTTTGTTTTAATTTCACGGAACTCATTCTGTTCTCTATTTTCTGTGCGCCCAAGCATGGAATTTCACTCTTTAATTTTCCCATTTTGATTCCAGCAATTCCAAGCAGATGATATTGTTGTTAAGGCAGGAGCTAAAGCAGAGGCAAAGGCAGTCCGGGGAAACAAACAGAGGCGGATTGTCAGAAGGAAGGGTGAGAATGACACTGCTAGGGAGAAGGATAATGTCGTTTCTATCGGTGATAGCGTTGACTCAAGTGCACAAGATGGGGGATTACAAACATCTAGCCAACTCAAAGCAACGGAACCTATAGCACAGTCACAGACTGCGGTGGTAACAGCTCGAAGTGAGGTATGTCTTATTGATTAAGTTTATTAGTTTTCTGATTATTTTCTTGTTTTATGTACTGGCTCAAATCCAAATATATATAAGCCAAAGGTACCAACATCCACGCCCATTTACTAAGAGGTTTTATGGCTGTAAGATCGATTTCTTTTTATCTATGATGTAGTTTGGATAAAAATGATTAATAATTTTGATGGAGGTATTTCAGGACGTGCAAGAGGTTCTCCCTAGCATTGATGATGGAGACCTTGAAAACCAATTGGCAGTTGCGGAATATGTTGGAGACATATACAAGTCCTATCAGAAGATTGAGGTATGTTTCTCTATCAATGAATGAAGATTTGTGTGAATGTGAAAGTAAATTTTTAATTTTCATTTAGTAATCATTGGCAGTCGCGTATGTCCAGAACATGAGCGGTGTACCTCTAGATTATCTGAAAAGGCAGGATGGAATCAATGAGACAATGAGGGCAACCCTGATTGATTGGCTGATACAGGTACAAATTAGTTCCTATCCTAATTTAGTTTGCTGCCAATCTTGGATTTAGAAGAACTTTATGTGGGCAATTTCTTAGGCTTTACTTCAAAATATTAAATTTTGCAGGTGCATCACAAATGTGAACTAATGCCAGAAACATTGTATCTCACTGTAAACATTATGGATAGATACCTTTCTATTTGTATTGCTAGAAAGTGGGAACTACAATTAGTGGGTATCGCTGCTATGTTTATAGCTTGCAAGTTTCAAGATACCTGCACTCCTCAGGTAGGATGACTTACTGACATCCATAAGCATGACTGTAAGGAAGCCTTTTCATATATCTAATTGATAGAATACCTCGTTGGATGTTGAATTTTGACATAAGAAGAATCAATTCATATTTGGCTACAGGTCAATGAATTGATCTGCATCTCAGGATACCAATACACATCCAAAATGATAGTAGCCATGGTGATTATCTCTAACTGATATCTTTCTCTTTCATTAAATTACAATAGATTTCAAAGATTTAGTGTGACTGATACATTGATAATGATACTTGGCAGGAGCATACAATATTAAATCGTCTGGAATTCAATCTTACCGTTCCCACTCCATATGTATTCCTTGTCAGGTTTCTCAAGGCAGCTGGTCCTGACAGAGTGGTAAAGTGATGAACTCCACTGTTTCTTTTGTATTGTCAGAATAATCTTCTGATGTATTGATCAAATTGACTTTCAAAATGCCTCTGAAAAATTGAGATTTTGGTTTAAATGCCTTTTCTTCATTGTATTTCCTAATAATCCTATCCTGTACTGTTAAAAATTAAAATTTATTATCTTAATGGTTCAGATGGAAAATCTAGCATTCTACTTGGTTGAGCTGTGTTTGGTTCATTACAAAATGATCAAATACAGTCCATCAATCCTTGCTGCTGCTGCTGTCTACACTGCTCAATGCACGTTGAAGAAGGATCCATGTTGGAGTAAAACACTTGCTCTTCACACAGGCTACTCAAAAGAAGATCTCAAGTAAGTCTTCTAGTTCTCAAGGCACCATGCTTTTAATGAGTTTAACTTTAGAAAGGATACTTACTCCTAAATGTCTTAGGAATTTCCATGAATTACGTAATCTGTAGATTATATATCCAAAACTTAGTGGACCTGCTACAGCACACTGGCAACCTGTCTGAAATTGTATCTAATTCTACAGATGGGAAAGATTGACAAATGTGCACATCAAACTGTCCGGGCTGTGTGCACATTTAGTTAGCCCTATACATTGTTAAGGAATAACATTTGATTTACTTTTTCCAGGGAATGTGCAAACTTCATGGTTGACTTCCACTTAAGTGCAGGAGGAAATGAGCTGAGATTTGTTCATGAGAAGTATTCAGATCCATGTCATGGCTATGTTGCTTTTTTATGCCTTTCCAACTTACCTAGTGATGACAGTTGCACCACCAGCAATGACGCTGTCATTTGTATTAGGGATAACATAGACTCAAGTGCACAAGAAGGGGGATTAGAAAGACCAAGCCAACTGAAAGCTAGGAAACACAGTGCACCATCATTGACTGCAATGCTAACATCTCAAAGTGAGGTCTGTGTCACTCTCTTATACTTTTCTTGTTCTTGTTCAACAAATATACACACACCAAAGAGTATCCATGTCCACTCCAAATTACTAGCAAGTTTTATAACGTTAACATAGCTTTGTGTTTAGTCATGTTGTAAGTTGGATGAAAATGATTAGTTATCTTGATTGCCTCAAGTTAGTGTTGTGTTTATTTATGATGTAAGTTGGCTGAAAATGATTAATAATCTTGATAAGTGTATTTCAGGATGCATTCAAGGATTCCCATCAGGTGCTTCCTAGCATTAATGATGGAAACGTTGAAAACCAATTGGCAGTTGTTGAATACGTTGAAGATATATACAAATTCTACAGGACAATTGAGGTATGTTTCTTGTGAGTGTGATGGTAAAGTTTTATTTTCCTTAACTAAAATTTGGTATTCATGTATGCCCAGGACATGAGTTGCGTACCTCCAGATTATATGAGAAACCAGGTTAAAATCAACGCAAAGATGAGGGCAATCGTGATTGATTGGTTGATGGAGGTACAACTTTGTTCCTATGGTAGTTCCAATTTCCAGTTACTGTCAAACTTAGATCTAAAAGAGATTTATATGGTCTATCTCTTAGGCCTGACATCAAAATCTTAAAATTTTCAGGTGCATCTGGAATTGGAACTAATGCCAGAGACGTTGTATCTCACTGTGAACATCATTGACAGATACCTTTCTGTTCAGAGTATTGCAAGGAAGAATTTGCCATTAGTGGCTATCGCTGCAATGTTTATAGCTAGCAAATATGAAGAAGTCTGTCCTCCACAGGTTGGATGACTTGCTGACATCTGTAAGGAATGATGTGTATATATCTAATTAAAAGAAAACTTTGTTGGCTGTTGAAAAGTACATACACCAGCAATCGAAGATTGCGCTTTATGCTGGAATCAGCACAAAAATTATATTATAATGGGTAACACAATATTGATAAGGGCTGGTTTATACTTGGCTACAGGTCAATGACTTCATCCGCGTCTTTCCAAATGAATGCATGTCAGAACGGATAGTGGCCATGGTAATTAGCTCTAACTGATAATTCTTTGTCATTGATTGCAACATAGTCTCCAAACATTCAGATTGACTGATCAATTGATAATAACTCTTCGCAGGAGTCTGCGATATTAAAGAAACTGAACTTCAAGCTTACAGTTCCCACTCCATATGTATTCCTCCTCAGGTTTCTAAAGGCAGCTGGTTCCGACAAAGTGGTAAAGTTTTAAATCACACCACTTTTTATATTGTTGAAAGCAGCCTGTGTGGCATTGATCAAATCTGCTTTCAAAAATGCCTCATAAAATCTAGCATTCTTCATGTTATAAATTACTTTTCTTCATTGTATTCCTAATAAAAATCTGCTGTACTGACAAGTCATACTATCTATTATCAAAATGCTTCAGATGGAAAATCTGGCATTCTTCTTGGTTGAACTGTGTTTGCTTCAGTACATAATGAGCAAGTACAGTCCATCAATGCTTGCTGCTGCTGCTGTCTACACTGCTCGATGCACTTTGAGGAAGAATCCATGTTGGAACAAAACACTTACCGTTCATACAGGCTACTCTGAAGCAGACCTGAAGTAAGCCTTAAAATTTTTAAAGCATCATGCTTTTAGTGATTTTATCCTTCTAAAGAAATCCTACTCCTGGACATTTTAGATTTCTTCATCAATTGCAGGCAGGCTTTGTTGATCAACTACAGCCAGAACATTGTGTCTTGATCAACTATATGTTGGAACTCAGTTACTAACACCCTGTCTGAATTGAATCTTTATCTAATACTAACGCGCATACTAAGTGTCTGGAGGCGTACGCACATTTTGTTAACTCTGTACATTGAAGTAATAACATTTATGTGCATTGTTCCAGGGAATGTGCGTATTTCATGGTTGATTTTCACCTAAAGGCAGGAGGAAATAAACTGAGAGCTGTTCATAAGAAGTATTCAGATCCATTTTTTTGCTATGTTGCCCTTTTAAGCCCTGCCAAGTTATCTGCCGAAGACAGTTGCAGTTCCAACAACTGATGAATATGTGCACCAGATTTACTTTTGGAGTCTAATTGAAGGTGGCCCATTCTTCAATTTGGGTGGAAACCCAGTTTTGATGGTGCTGTTTTGAAACCCAGTATTGATGGTGCTGTTTTGAGTTATGTTCGTGTAAATAGCCCTTGACAAAATGTATGTCAACTTCTATTGAGTTTTTCAGACCTTGAAAAATCTCATTAATACTGAACAGTTATTCTTCACTTGCAGGATATTTACCATATCTTTTGAATTGCCCCACACTCAACTGAGAGGTTGACGGGCAACATCCTTAGATTTACATTCCAAGCATTACAACCTTGTTTTGTTTATCATGTGAATTTGGATTTTCCTAATATAATTCTCCACTTCACATTATTTGTTCATCGGCTTAGAGTATATCTTAATATTCTAAGCTCATAACATCTCTGTATAAAAGTAGAGAGGCCAGTAGACCAGCAGTTTAAATGTAAATTTTCCCGGCTCCAGAGTTGAAGTGGAATTAGGTCGCTGCTTCAACTTTTTCTAACCAATAGGTTTTCAAAGATCAAGAAGCATGAATGAAACTTGGAAGCAATTTTTCTTGCATTTTATGTTAGTATTAGGCCACTCCTTCAACCTTTCCTAACCATTGTGAATTTCTAAAATCAAGAAGCATGAAGGAAACTTGGATACAATATTTGCTGCATTTTAACTTGGAACAAGATCCCGGTACAGGCCCCTGGCCTCCTGCAGATTACTTTTAATTATAAGGTTGGCGTCAAGGCATTATTCTATGCCAGCCACTGCTCCTTGGATTTGTGGTAACGATACAGCTGTGATGTATTTATAGTTAAGAATGAATGGACACTGAATATGACTCGAGAGACTCTGAATAACTATGATGAATTTTGTTTATAAAGATGGTCTCTTAATGTCAGGAGACAACTGACGTATTTTAAGAGCAGCTAAGAATGATTATGGATGGGTAATAGTAATTGTGGTTATAAGATATAATTGATTGTATTGTCATATAATATTATTTTTTTGAAGGAATTATGTAAATCTCTAATCATGTAATGGTTTATTCATGAATTTCATGGAGGACTTATGAATTTTATTTTCACTTATAAAGTATAATGGATTTATGAAGTGAAATAATGTTTATAATGGATTTATGAAGTGAAATAATGAATGGATTTGGTTTAAGAAGACAATGTTGGTCAAGTTGAATGTGATATTTTGATTTCAATTTGTGTGAAAGGGTTGTTTTAGGGAACATAACATGATTCTTTATTTTGGAGCTTGGATTTAGCCATTTTGGAAGTGCATATAAATTGGGACTAATGCATGAATATCAATATGAGTTCTTGGTGGGAGATTGTGGGGAAGGGGTTTCTTTCCTTCAAATTAGTGTTACTTCATAAATATTTTATTAATTGTTCACATGTTGAGATGAACATCAATAGAAAACATTTTGGGGAGGGTGTGGGGAAGATCTCTTTTGTGGGGGGAAGGATGTGGGAAGGATTTTTTTTTGTTACAGGAGCACGATGGTAGGGGAGAAGGGGAGTTTGTATCACCTTGGGTGCAACAATGTGTAAAGAGTTGGAGGGGATGACTTAATGTCAAAATTGAAGCATTTCATTGATAATTAAAGCCACAACTTTATGGTCTTTGTATTCTATAAAATTCTTATAAGAGCTATGTGAATCTCTAAACAATAAATGATTTCATCCACAATTTTCATAGGAAATAAGGCATACCAAGTGAAATTGGCATTGGACTTGGGCTTTTAAAGGCAACCTACTCACATGTAATGTGGAATGTGGTGCTTTTAGCATGCCCACTAATGTTAATGGGACAAATCAACTCTACAGTGAAGGAGACTCTAAGAGAACATGATATCATCCTCTAGAGATGCTCTAGAGCTTGGATTTTACCACCGTAAAGACATAGCTAAAATTGGGAGTAATACATGAGCTTAGTTATTATAGGCTTTTTGAAATCTATCTATCTTAGCTTCAAGTGGGCCTTGTAGATCACATGAGATATTTATTGCATAATGGCATAAGCATCAAATAGAAGGGGAAGGTTGTGGAGTAAGAAGAGAAAGGAGGAACCAAAGGGTGATTGCTCTAGATCTATATATGTGGAAAGATTTGGAGGGGATGGTTATGCCAAAAATTAAACATCATATGGATAATTAAAGTAAAAATCTTATTGTGGTTGCACTCTTTAATTTTTTAAAAGGAGCTATGCAAATCTCTAACCAAACAATGATGTCATCCACAAATTTCATAGAAAAGAGAGGATACCTAGTGAAATACTTTGGACTTGGACTCTTGAAGGCAACCTGCTCATGTGGAATGTGGTTATTTGACTCCCACTAAAGATGATGGGACAAATCTAAATTTGTGCTAAAGGGGACACTGTAACAACATGATATCATCATCTTAGGAGACTCTAAAGTTTCAGTTTAACCATCTTAGATGCAACTAAAAATTAGGAGTAACTTTCAAGATCTAATTATTTAGACTTCACATGGGGCTTGTAAATCACCTCATGAATGCCTTTCTTAATTTCTTGCATATTGAGATGAATATCAATATAACCTTCGCGGAAGGGTGTGGAGTGAGAAAGTGAGGTGGTGGATTTGAGGTGTGGGGGGATCAAGGGGTGATTTCCCTAGATCCATATATGTGGATGGATGTTGGGGGTTGGGTGGGTAAGTGATAACCTAGAGTTCATGGAAACTAATGGATGATCAATATAAAAAAAGACAAAAGGGTCTTCTATTAAAAATAAATATCATTACATGCACTTCTTAAATAATTATATGATGATGTTCTTCCCTTTACATGGGAAGTCGTCAACCACCATTGATTTGCAAAAATGAATATAAAAGTGTCTTAAAAATGATACAAATGAACCTTTGAAATGAAAGTTTCAAATTAAAACACATCCAAACATAATGATATAGATATTTATACCAATAATAAAACACTAATAATAATAATAATACTTATAATAATATTATTATCAATAATATTACAACTCTAGTTATTATTAACATTCTTATTGTGTTGAGAGACACTCTCCAACAAAATATGAAAGACATGTTGTAATGTCTTGTCCTATTATGTTATGTAAACATTTTGACTTGGTCAAATTACATATAAATAAAAATAAAAGTAAAATAAAATAATTAATAAGTATAATTATTACTTAAAATATTTTGTCAAGTAAAATTACATAAAAATAAATAAATAAATAAAATAAAATAATTAATTAATACTAATTAAACCAGCCAAGGTTCATCTTAACTTTGGATCTACCAAATATCTAGAGTGATCAAATCTCTTAAGGTGCAAACATTTTTTAAAATGAAAAAAAAATCATCCCTCTTGGCACCTTGTAGATCCATAGTTAGAGATGGATCTAGATTGATTTTAATGTTACCATTAACATGAACAATATTAATAAGTTTATAGAAATAATATCTATTATTATAACAATTATATATTATTAATAATGTTAATACTTATAATACTAATTAATGATTAAGCCTTTTCATAATATTATATTAATATTAATAATCATAATATTAACTTAACTAATTAATGTTATTATATTAATATTATTAGTAATATGGATAATATTATAGGGATGTTTGGAAGAATGAAGCACAAAGTTAGGGTTCTTTCTCTTTGTTGTGTTGTGCAAAGTGCCATCATCAACCTTGTGTTCATTCCTAACAATGTAGGTGAGCCGAGACATGGGGATGCCAAGATCTGCTACTTTCATGGCAATATACATGGATGCTTTTGGGTTTTTATTAGGGTGTTTTCGCAGCTTGTTGTTATGCATCGAAGGTCTAAGTGAGAAAGTGTGGGATCTATTATGTGGAACCTTCCACTATCTAGGCCCATATTATGAAAGAAAACCATCTACAAAGTGTTGAAAAGTGTCTCAAAGATTGCTTTGATGGCAACTTCTCATCAATTTTGCCGCCGACATATTTGATTTCTTGTGTGTGCACAGTCTAGTTGTTTTGGTAGCCTACAACTGAGAGTACGTCTGTGCACTTGGGCATTTCTCTCCCTTGTTTTCCCCTCTTTGACCTAATCGAAAGACAAACATAAACATATATGGAATATATTCAAGTTTTTTTAAATAATCTAAATGGAAAGACCTCCATCTTCTAGATTAGAGACTTGGACCAAGTGGAAAACTTGAAATAAAACATCCAAATTTTTCTAGGCATCCCTGCAACTTTTGAGTGCATGTTATTTGAAGGTAAATTGTGACATGATTCCTTCAAAATGAAGGACTATTGCATCAAGGGGAATGCCACCATTATTTTGAATCTATGGTTGTGTGGTTAACCTCAAGCTCTAGAAACCCCAACACATACATCTCTTTCAAGGATGCAGTGAAAAGAAAGGCTCTCAACATAACATATCTGAAACATCTCAGGACCCTATATTGTAGGTTAAATGGTTGCTTTGGTGCTACCTTCACCACTAGGTATCAATCTCGATCTACCTAGGTGAATCTACTAGATCGAAAGAACTAATGTTGTGAGGTGTATCTCCTAAATGCATTCTACATATACAAATATAATTTTGTTCCTTTTTTTATAATGATTAAAATTATGGTTGTCTTTTCTTCGCCTAAAAAATAAATAAAAGAGAGAGAGAAAAGAAAAAAAAGAAGAAAAAAAAAGTAATATCAATAATTATGATTTACTATAACTATATCAATAATATTAATAATAATGCTAATAGTAATAATGATTAAATTTATTAATAATTTCATGTTAATATTATTATATTATTTTAATCAAATTTTATTGCTTTAATATTAATATTATCTTAAATTTAAATAATTTAATAACAATGTTATTGTAATATTATCATTAATAAGAGTAATATCATTATCAATATTTAAGATAAACATATAATAATAACAACAACAACAACAACAATAAAGGTTAAATTTATTAATAATATTATATTGACATTAATAATTACTAGCTTAACTAATTAACCAAATATTATTATTTAAGATAATATACTAATATTAACAATAAATTAAACTTTATTCACTATATTAATTTCATATTTATTCTAATATTAGGATAGCCATATAATTTAAATGATTGGTAAATTCTCATAAACATTAATCCATAAGAAGCAACAAAGAACTTATTTCATAATACATCTCACATTGTTAAAAAAAAAAAAGAAAAAAAATTAACTATATTTATTATTATTATTATTATGATTTACAAGAAGAATTAATATATAAATTACATTAAAAAAACACATAGAACAAGATTATTATCCAGGAAGACTTACGTCCATTTTACCATAGAGATTCTTAATTTGTAAATAGACTTTGTTATAATATCATGGGCCAATACCATGGCTTATCAATACAAGGAGACGAATAACGTATTTTAAGAGCAGATAAGAATGATTATGGATTGGTAATAGTAATTATGGTTATAAAATATAATTGATTGTATTGTTATATAATATCATTTATTTGAAGGAATTATGTAAATCTCTAATATGTAATGGTTTATTCACGAATTTTATGGAGCACTTGTGAATTTTATTTATAGACCACCTATGAATTTTATAAAGGACTTATAAATTATAATGGATTAATGAAGTGAAATAATAAATGGATTTTGTTTAGGAAGACAAAGTTGAATGTGATATTTTGATTTCAATGAAAGTTGATGTGACAAATGTCTAACATTTCTTGCATAATGTCATAAGCATCAAATAGAAGGGGAAGGTTGTGGAGTAAGAAGAGAGAGGAGGAACCAAAGGGCTATTACTCTAGATATATATATATGTGGAAAGATTTGGAGGGGATGGTTATGCCAAAAATTAATCATCATATGGATAATTAAAGTTAAAATCTCATTGTCTTTGCACTCTATAATTTTTTTTAAAGGATCTATGTGAATCTCTAACCAAACAATGATGGCATCCACAAATTTCATAGAAAAGAGGGGATACGAGGTGAAATACTTTGGACTTGCACTCTTGAAGACAACCTACTCATGTGGAATGTGGTTCTTTGACTCCCGCTAAAGATGATGGGACAAATCTAAATTTGTGCTAAAGGGGACACTCTAACAACATGATATCATCCTCTTAAGATACTCTAAAGTTTGGGTTTAACCATCGTAGACACAACTAAAAATTAGGAGTAATGCACGAACTTAGTTATTGGAGACGTCTGAGATCTAATTATATAGACTTCACATGGGCCTTGTAGATCACCTGATAAATTCATTTCTTACTTTTTTGCATATTGAGATGAATATCAATATAAAACCTTGGCGAAAGGGTGTGGAGTGAGAAAGTGAGGAGGGGGAGTTGAGGTGTGGGGGGATCAAGGAGTGATTGCCCTAGATCCATATATGTGGGTGGATGTTGGGGGTTGGGTGGGTAAGTGATAACCTTGGATCCAACAACATGGAAATATTTAAATGGTACATTTTATGTCAAAATTAGAACATTTCATGGATAATTAAAGGCGTAATTTTATGGTCTTTATACTCTATAAAATTCTTAAAGGTGTTGTGTGAATCTCTAAACAAGAGATGATGTTAACCACAAAATTCATAACGAGGAGGACATACAAGTGAAATAGTCTTTGGACTTAGGCTTTTGAAGAAAACTTGATTATGTTAAATGTGGAATGTGGTGCTTTGACTCCCACTAAAGTTGATAGGACAAGTCTAAATTTGTGCTAAAGGAGACTTCCAGGCAACATGACATCATCCTAATGAGATAGTATAGAACTTGGAATTCACCACCCTAGAAACACAACTAACACTAGGAGTAATGAACAAGCTCACTTATTAGAGATCCTTTGAGATCTATCTATATTGCCTTGAGTTGGCCTTGTAGATCACCT
The DNA here is from genome assembly GCA_000404065.3 of Pinus taeda. Lineage (NCBI taxonomy): Eukaryota > Viridiplantae > Streptophyta > Pinopsida > Pinales > Pinaceae > Pinus > Pinus taeda. The sequence goes on along the minus strand of APFE030683158.1, from coordinate 448,823 downwards.
CGTGAATGGAGTTATTAATTTATTGCATGGTGAGATGAGCATCAATGGAAAACCCTGGTGGGAGGGTGTAGAGTGGGAAGGGTAATATGGGGATGGTGTGGGGGGAGGGTGGTGATGAGGGGTTGATTACCCTAGATCTATATGTGTGGAAATATTTGGAGGGAGTAGGTGTGGTTGTGTAATGATAGTTGTCGCTTTTGTTTCTTCTTTTGGTGGTGAGTTTTGGGTGGTGGAGTTGTAATATTAGATACAACATTAGATTTAATTCAAGGAACAAAGTTTTCCTAGTGAAAGGAAGGGAGTCATTTTGAAATGTTTTCTCTTTGAGTATTTTTCTATGACCTTTATTTAGATTTTGTGGAAACCATTACAATGGCGATCATTGATTAATAGAAAAGGGGAGGAGCTAGTCTTTTGTTCCACACAAGAGAAGAGAACATGGTACTTTATTCTACTTAGAATTAGAATTTAATGTAGATTTTGAGAGGTTTTGGAGGAATGATGTATTTGAATTTTTTTAATTAAAGATAAAAAAATTGAGTGTGAAATCACCATCTACCCCCTCGCAGCATTAAAATCACTACAAATGTTGCAGCCAATCATGGTGGGGGGATCGAGGGATAGTGTAATGACTACCTTGGGTTAGGATATGTGGAAAATTGATGGGGGAGGAGTTACCTTACATTTGGATATGTGGAAATATTTGGAGGGGATGAGTTTACATATAGAATGAAGAATCATATGGATAATTAAAGCCAAACATTTATGATCCCTAGTAAAATTCTTCAAGTAACCATATGAATCTATATTTACAATTGTTCCTTTTTTTTGCTTCTCTTTCTTTTGCTAGAAGTGAATTATAGATATTGGTGTCAAAGTATCTAATAATGAGAATTATATGAATGAATAGACGTTCCCTAATGGTGGGAGGGGAGTGGCTATGAAATGTTTTCTTTCTCTTATCTGAAGGACGTATTTTGTGCCCTTTACAATAGAGTCCATGGAAACTATGGTGTCAATGATGGTTGACCAATATAAAAAAAAGAAGAGAGGGTCTTCTATTGATAATAAATATCATTAAATGCACTTTTTAAATAGTTATATGATGATGGGATTCCCTTGAAGTGGGAAGTCTACAACCACTGTTATTTACAAAAGTGAATACAAAATTGTTGTAAAAATGATACAAATGAACCTTTGAAATTAAAGTTTCAAATTAAAATACATACAAAAATAATGATATAGATATTTATGTCAATAATAACACACTAATAATATTACAACTATAATTATTATTAACATTATTATTGAGTCTAGAGACACCCTCCAATAAAATATGAAATAGATGTTGTAATGTCTTGTCCTATTGTGTTATGTAAACATCTTGTCTTGGTCAAATTACATAACATAATAATAATAATAAAAGAGAAAAAGAGAATTAGAAAGAAAAAAATAAAAACACAGATATGAAAACTAACATTGATGACATTTTCCATGTATAAAATATTAGTTGAAAACCAAGGGGTCCTTGGTAGCTTAGATTTTCACATTTCCCTTCTTCTTTTCCCACTTTCTTTTATCCTACATTTTCTCTGAAATAAACTTGTAAGTTTGAGGCAACATCATCAATAGAGAAACATCATCAACATTGTCAAAAATCGTCATCAAAGGCCATCAACATCATCAACATGAATAAGGATCAACCACATCAACAACAAGAAGTTTTCATGTAAATGCCTAAATCGAGGTTAGCTACGAAATTTGCAATATTCTGCAACTTATTTCAAAATATGTTGCTAGTAATGAACCTGCAAATCAATTAACATTTAGAGTCTCCAAAGGCATTTCATATTAGCAAAAAATACAAGACATCAATGTTAAAAGGTATGCAATAAGATGTTAAATTACTTTTCATTAAAGCAATAATAAATGTATGATTCTATTGAATATACTGATATATCCTTTATAATGATGAGCGAAATTATGACCTAATTTACACTCCTATCCCAATATTCAGACTAATCATAATCCATCATGCTAGAATCCTCTCTGAATCATTTGAACTCCGAATGATCCTAAAGGATGAGATATTTTAAATCATGGAAAATCATGAATGTATAAGCTAGAGTTATATTGGGAATTACCGACCGCCTTGGCAGTTTATCATACTCCAACCATGAAATTACTTCATTCCATCGCCATATACCCATATTCATCCATCTCTGTCAAAAAGAGGCAATTCACGGCTCAACTTCCCTACACAATGGGTGTCATTGTTTTCTTTGAGCCAAATGGAAAGAATTTCGTCAGTGCTTATCCACAAGTTGAGGATTAGTTGTAGAAGTCAAGGTGGTTAAAATAATTTAAGAAATTCAATGACTAGGGAATTTTCCAGAGCATTTGATAGTGTGGAGGCACAGATAGGCAACATTAGGCCAAAAAATATTAATTTTTTTTTATAACAGGGGCTACAAATATTTCTCGCCCTGCTCAAAGCTGGTTCAAGAGTAAAATACTTAAATATGAGCATAGGAAGACATTTCTACATGATCCAAACATGGACACCTCGGCCTTCAAGAAGGAAATTTTGATCACAATGCTCAAATCCAAATGGAGGAAACTGTTGCTTGTACTCCAAAAGTTCCTTAATTGTGAAGGTATGTACGAAACCCTCCTTTTCTATTATGAAAGCTTGTTAATGGACTTTTTTAAAGGAAGATAATTTAACCTTCTCTACTATCTGATTTCGAGTATGAAGAAAATGACCTTCAACATACATATAGATTCTAGAAACATTGATAGGGTTTTGTATCACCATGGTTTAGTGAGGATACTTATTGAAGCACATTTCAAGTCTATTGATGATAATTGGTAAAATTTTTTATTAAGGAATCATTTCATAGAGGTTTCAAAAGAACAAGAGCACCCAAAAACTAAGAAGAGTTGATGTAGGGTTTGTGGAACCTTAGCCATGAACCTACAGAAGAAAGAATTGAAGATATGCCAATTGATGAATTAATAGAGACCAGAATTCCACACGAAGATGCAAAGAATAAAGTTCACTTAAGTTATTTCTTAAAAGAAGTAAAATACAAAAATAGTCCAGATAATGTTAGAAGAAAGAAATTTGGCCAAAATAATGAACAACGTGAGGAAGATCCATAGAAATTACATAGGCAAGATAGAAAGAAGAGAATTTTGATAGAGGCAGTACAATCTGATCAAAAGTTGAGAAGGAGCAAGCAAATTTCTATACAATCAACTAATAAAACACAACCAGAACCTCTAGAGACCATAAATCTTGAAGAAGAATATAATACTCAGACAGAAGTCAGTGAAGAACCCTTAACAAGACTGACCCACGAAGTTGATTTTGTTCAACAACAAGTGTATGAAAACTTTGAGAACGTAGTGGAGAGAGCACAAAAAAAGGTGAGTCTTCATGAAGAAATAGAGTTTCATGAAGAACTTTTACAAAATAGTCCTAAGATTAGTCTTAAAACCAATGTTACTTTTGAGACAGACAAGAAATTCTTAACACTCTCAAACATGATATATATGGGTTAAAAGAACTAAATAGACACATAGAAGAAGAAAATAAAATTGTTAAAACTCATAACAAAATCCTGGAATCTTAATTTGAAACATGTTATTGAGGATGTGCAACTGGTATAAAAAGAATCAAAAGTTGAAGGAAAATGAAAATATACTCGAGCATAGAATTGAAGGAAAATGAAAATATACTCAAGCATAGAATTGAAGGACTAGAGGGGAGACTTGTGATGAGAAAACCCATATGGTCTATTAATGTCAAGAGCAAAGGGATGCCAAGTAATATGGTGTGTTAATTCAGGCCTAAGAAGCATCAGAGTAACAACAACACTTCTTCAATTTTGATATTTTGATTCATGAGGACATGTAATACCCTCGGTGTGGGGGAATGTTGAGGTCATTAATTGTCTTATTTTTTACATCCTTCTACCACTACCTCCATCTTTTTCATAATAATTTTGTTATATTTTCAAGCTACCATGTCATGCCGGCCATGCTCAGACACATTAAAAGGTAGCATCTATTCATGGCTTATAATTTGTATTTTCTTTGTGAAAAATAATGAAAACATTCCTATAACTACCGAAATGAACAAATTTCATAGATAACTAGAAATTTTGCAATTCATCCCATGGTTGAACAGGTTTCCCCTAGCTAGAAGGTGAACAAGAAATATGGCTAGATTCCAAATGTTGTTGAGTGTATGTGTGACCACCTATTGAGCCTACCTGGAAGATCACAAACCATGAGAAATTGGTCGGCCAAACTATAAGTCAACTATGGTTCTAATAGTCTATCCTTGTGCGAAGTTTGAAAGCGAGCAATGTCATAGACAAATGAGAATGGAATTAAATGAGAAAAGCTTGTTTCAAAAGTAGAGGATGTGTTAAAATGAAATCTTCTTATAATTTTCTCTTATCGAAGCATGTTTCATATTCTCTTATCGAAGCATGTTTCCTATTGTCATTTGAATATTTATATGTCATTTGAAAAACTAGTTTCTCAGCTTCAATGCCTTCGAGGATGTTAGATTAAGATATTATATTTTTCTTTGCAAGCAAAGACAATAACAAGTTTGGTTATAGTTTTTAGTTGGTTCTTGGATTTAAGGCTGTTTTTAATACAATCACTATATTATTCACTATGATGTGAATGCATGTGTGAGTTAACTTGTTGATCTGAGTTTGTGCACTCAAACTCGGCAGGAGGCCCCCCTGAACACTGTGTGAGACTATTATTTCTATTTCATTTCTTTTACCAAGCATTAGACTCATTTTTCTTTGATTTTTTAAATGGTTTCACTACTTCATTTCACTCCATTAAGCATTAGTTTGTTTCTCTGTTACGTAATAGGTTGAGCGCTCATTTGAAATATAAAAACACTAAAAACATTTCCTTTCTCAATTGTTTACTTTAATTGATATCTTAGTCTTAGATTTAATGTTACTTTGGATTGGTTATAGAAGAAATTGTGGACACTAGTAATCTTAGTAATACTTGAATCTCCTTTCCAAGACTATTGTACATTTAGATTTCAAATTGATGAATAGAATAGATTTCCATTATGTCCATTAGCATAATATTTTAATTTTTTATTAGTGTTGCATTTCAATTCTTCTAATTAGTATAAAATTTCAGTTTTTCTCATTAAAATATCATTTTAAGTTCATGCACTATAATAAGATTTTAATACAATTCAATATCATAAGTTTTATCTTTCATTTTTCTCTTTAGAGTAGAATTTCAATTTAGCTCTTAGCATAATTATTTTGATTCTTAGCTTAGCATAGTTGTTTTCAAAAGTTTTTAAGAAACAACATGCGTGTTAATTTAACAAGAATGAATTTTGAGTAATTGCATTTTAAATTTCACTTTATATTTAGAACACTTAATAAAAAATAATCCTCCTAGCACATATAGTGCACATATACTTCATAAGAATATGATCCCTGCGTTTGATAATGACATAATTTAACTATCAATTAAATCACCCAACATAATTATAGGGATTTAACAACAAGATTAGCATAATTTTTTGCGTAGGGTTTTATGAGGAACTAAACAAAAGTGTAGAAACATTTCCCTAAGAAATTTTTAAAAATCAGTAGGGATAAAAGTAAACCACTTATGATTCTACTATTTTAATTAAAATATCTTATTTTCCCTCTCAAAAGCCCTTCAAACCATACTCTCCCATTATTTTGTCATTTCTTCTCTCTTCTCTTCTTCTCTCTTCTTCTTTCTCTCTTAGGGTTTTATTCTCATGGAGGCTATGACTTATGTTTCATGGAGGAACTGCTATGAAGAAGGTAATGAATTCTTCCATCACTTCACTTTTTTGCCACTTTTACATTGCTTTTCCTTTATTAATTACTAATAGTTATTATCTTTTTGTTTTTGTAAGTCCAGGCTTTGATGCATAGAGGTTAAGGTTTCTCAAAGGAAACTCTATGATGAAGGTAATGGCTTCTTCCTTCCCTTCTCCTCCTTCCTTTCTATTTTAGTTTTATTTTACTTTCTTGATTTGATAGCATGTTCTTTTGTATTTGCGGGTTTAGTGTTTCATGCATCTAAGCTAGGGTTTCATGAAGGAACCTCCATGAGCAAGATAATGGCTTCTCCCTTCCCTTCTTGTACCTCCTTCCTCTTTTACTTTGCTTGTCATATATTAATTTGCTAAGAAAAAATTGTTGTTTCTTTCACTAGTTTAATGAGGAAAGAAAAAAATGTAGCATGTAGGGGTGTCTATTTAATGCATAGTTCTAGGTGTTGGTATGGCCTAAGGAAGGCCCTTGCATTCCTATAAGGAGATACAGACCCAAATCCTAGAACCTATCTATCTCTCATTACTTACTTTTTCTTTAATATTAAATTCTAACATTTATCTTAAATCTGTATTATTGACTTCTTTGTGATGCATAGATCACCTCATTTTCAATTTAGATCCACATTTTTAATGATATATTTTTTGTGGGGTTGTAACTTAATTAGAGTTCTTTGTAATGTACCTTAATAATAAATATAAATAATAAAAATAATAAGTAATAAAACTAATAAATGATCAATAATATATAATATAATATAATATTAAATAATAATAACAATAATAAAAAAATAGTAATGGTAAATAAATAATAAATAATAATAAAATAATTTATTATACATGTTTTAAATAAATATAAATAATAAATAAAACAAGAAAGCAGTGAATAAAGCTATCAAAAAGTAAAAACAAAAGAATAAAACAAGAAAGTAGTAAAGTTGCATGTTGACAAATGGAGTGTGTGCATGTGGTTCCCCTTCCAATGTTTGCTCTATTTAATAGATGGGGAGGAAGATGAGAGGCATTCTATCATTCAATGATGTCATCATCCATTCTCTTGAGAGAATAGTGTTGTGATACAAAGGATCCCTGACAGTAGTACGGTTATTGAGGGCTTGAGGGTGGCGAGTTGTAGCAAGATTTTGTGCAATTGAGCCTACGGTTGGGTGGAGATTCATCCCCAAAACTTTGTTGCACTTAGGAGAATTCAACTAGTGTTGAACCCTGAAATCACTAGTGAGAAACATCATCGCCACAGGTAAGTAGTCTCTACTCATTTCTTTTGAAATTTAATGTTAACTAGTTGTTAAATTGCTGGTTGATTGTAAATCGCTTAATTAATCTAATTACGAGGTTGTTACATTATTTTCTTTTGCAAGTGATTTAAGTCAAAATCCCAAAGTTCTATAACAATTTTCCATTTATGTTTTTATTTTTTTACCATATGCATTTCTATTTCCGTAAACTTTAACTTTTTTTTTGTAAGCTTTGGTAGGATTCTTTGATTTTCACGTCCATTACACACCCCGCTACCGGGGAAGGGTAGCTCAAGATTTGAACCCAAGACTTCCAGTTTCGGTGAGACTTCATTTCCACGGCCATTGCCACTTGAGCTATCCCATGTGGACTTTTTCATAAACTTTAAATTACGTAAGTCTAATTTCACTTTATTTTGAAAGTCTGCTTAAAAGTGATCTTATCTTATTTTATTATTTATTTTTTCTTTTTAATTTTTAATTTTTTAGCCATTTAGAGAGATTTTTTTCTCATTCTTTTAGGGAAAAAGAGACCTTTGATTCTATTTTCTAATTTTTTTGTAAATTATATATGTGTTATATAAACTAAAAGTGTTTTTCTATTATAATTTTGTTTTATTTTTTTCCACTAGTTATGGTGGGGTTTCACCCCCTTCTATTATAGTTTCTTTTCTTGTATTTTTTTCCCTTTAGTTTGTGACAGTATAAATGCTCCATTTTTAAGCCCCAAAAGGAGGTGTTATTGATAGCATTTTTATTTGATTCATGATTTGATTTTAGTATTTTTGTTGTAGTGGAACTAGTTGTAAATGTTGTGGTTCTAAGCAACTTGTAATTTGAACCTAAAAAGAATGTTGTGTTACTAGTAACACTCCTTTTCAATTTAGAGTTCATTTCATTATATTGAATGTACCAACATAAGGCCCAACCTTGCAATCCCAACCCCTTCCTTTGTGTAGTCGTGGGAATTCCTATTCTATGATATCCACTAATTGCACTTTTATATGCTTATTCCAATTGTTTGTATCAATTTTCTCTTGACACTCAATAAATTGGTTATAAATCAATAGGTTTAAAAATCCAATTTCAATGAGGTGCTCAAGAGTGTCTCATATTTGCTTTAGTTTACAAACCTCTGTTACAACCTTTAGAACCAGTGATCATGCAGGGATCCCAAAAGCTCATCTTTAGAAAGCCCTTATAGGTTCTTTGACTTTTCAATGACAACTTCTATAACATCAAATTTGATTTGCAACCTCCTCAAAACCTTCTCAACAATCTTATGGTCACTTATATATTCACCATACATTCCTTGTCTGTTCTCTGCATTCATTGCCAGAGTCATAAACTGATTAACATACTCAATTCCACAATGAACATTGGCCAATACACAGGCCGTGCTATTGCTTTCTAAAATGTAGAGTCTATGTCCCCTGGCTTTTTCAATCAACAAGAAACAGAACTTTGCATACTATGTTTCGAATAAACATTATTAACCTACTAGAGTTGTTTTGTGACGTATCTCCTTGGTTTGACCTTGAATACCCATGTCTTTCTGAGTTGGATCTATTATATTGACCCCATTACTGTAGTTCCTTTTTCTACCTCTATCGACATATGCTTGTGATTCGAAGGAATTCTTCCAAGGAGTCATCATCTCTATTCATACTTTTCGTAGGGCATAGCAGGGATCCCATTAGCTCATTTATGCAAAGCTATGCTAGATTCTTTGTATCTTCAATGACAATAAATAAAACAACAAATTTGATTGGTAGCTTATTTTAAACTTGGTTAACAATCTTGTAGTCAATTATATTTTCACCATGTGTTTTTGATTGGTTTACTTCATTCATTATTGGAGTCATAAACTGATCAACGTACTCCAAATCCTTCATAGTTAACTTCCTAAAACTATACAAAACACTCATTGACTAACCAAGAGGAAAACAAAGCTTGATGTTGCACTCAGTGTGCTCTTTCTGCCAATGGAGGATCACTAGCTGAAAAAAAGATGGCAGAGTTGATGGCTATCATTGTTGAAGTAGGTAAAGATATTAGAGAGATTTGTGAAAATTACATTGCTAAAATGAAAAATTTAATGGGTGAAAGGGACAACCGTAGTTTGAAGTAGTAAGGGAACTGTCTTTCATATTCTCAGCGGGTATGAGGTTTTTGGGTGTTCAGTTTTATATCAATTTTTGTTAAATGGGTCTTTTGGCATAGATCTTGAAAGCTAATGGAGCACACCCAAGTTTGAAGAAGCATTGCCTTTTGATGTTTTCAGCCGGCATGAGGTTTTCGGGTGTTTAGTTTTATCATCAATTTTTGATCAATGGGTCTTTCAAGATAGTAAATTTTGAAAATCGATGTAGCACACCCAAGTTCGAAACTCTTTTGTTGTCTGTCATGGAATTTTTTGATGTGCATGTACCCTCCTCAATGGTAAGATACTTTTTGTATGCTGGAGATATCATCTATTCGAGGCGTATATCTATGAATGAAAAATAAAAATGAAATTTGAGCTTTAATATAATTTGGAATATGGGTTCAAAATGAGGGGTGTTATCAAATGTGTATTTTTAACTTCAAAAGCTAAAGCTGAAACCAAAAGACTTGAGGTATAGGTAGTGTGCCTATAAATATTTGTACGCATTTTTCCTGTTAAATTATTCAATGATATTTTGTCGAGGAAATATCCTTGCCTGCTACATAATAATTGGCAAATTGTCTTGGTTTGTGTCTTTACAACCAATTCATTATCAATGTGTTTCAACATATTTTTTTAACAAAAAAAATTTACTTTAATGAATATAATACATGTTTTAGATATATCTTGATATTAATTAAATTTTCCGTTTAAATAAAATTTCGTACATATCCCTATCCAAATCGATATGGATACCTACTTGTTGCTCGCACGGATTCATTTACTTACCTTCACCTTCAGCTAAGCAAGCTTTATGCTATTTATGACTATTTTTATTCCATTTTATAGCCACTTTAACCCCCGAATAGGGTTTTAGGCATGGCTTCCTCAATTGAAACTCATTATCATCGACCCTTGCTTTCAAAAATACCCATTCACATTTCAATATTCTTCCACACTCTATGCCTTATGGCGTTTCCTTTGCAACATTAGGTGCAAATGATAGTATTTTATTATTGGGAAGGAAATACGTCATTATTGAGAAAACACTATGTAAAAAAAAATAATTAAATAGGAAAACAAATACATCATTACATAGAAAATAACTAATAACTTTTGTGCAAGAAACTTAGCCTATTGTGCAGAACTTAATTCATTCTTATAACCTATGTGCGAAACTTAGCTCATTGTGGAGAGCTTAGCTCATTGTGGAGAGCTTATAGCTCATTGTGTGGAACTTAATTCATTGTGCAGAGCTATTTATTTTATTTTATTATTGGAAAGCGAATACGCAATTACCAAAAAAAACACTATGCAAAAAGTCTCAATTAAATAGCGGTAGAGGCATGGACTATGTTGTATCACAACAATTACCCTTGTTACAACATGGCTAATCGTAAAGAAGAAAAGATAACAACACACAAAATAAAGCAAGTGAATGGATATCAAAAAATAACTAATGTAAGTATTGAGTAGTAGCTTGAAAAGATAACAACACACAAAATAAAGCAAGTGAATGGATATCAAAAAATAACTAATGTAAGTATTGAGTAGTAGCTTTAAACATAACAGCAAAAAAAGAGAAACCCACACTTAAATATTAATTGCCTTCAAACCAAATTTCAAATGTGTTTTTTTGGGTAGATTAGAAAGGTGGAATTACCAATGGATTTCAAACCAGTGACTAATATATATTCGCATAATATTAATAATACTAAATATATATTAAAATTTATATATAATTTTTTAAATATTATTAATTTACTATTTATTTTGCTAAATGTTTTCACCAAAAACTATATTATTAGTATATAACCTTACTTAAAAAACATGTTACTAGTCACATAAATTATTATCATGTAATTTGTCATATAAAATTGAAAGTTTATTTATAGAAACAATATGGGTCTAGCCTATTGATAGATATGCATATTTAAATAGTTAAATCTATTTTTTTTTCTTGCTTTTCCCGCAAGTATTCTAACTCTCAAATTAATATTATTCTTCCAAACAAATTCCCTAAATCTTAAAAATAAACATACCTTGTCCATATGCATATTTAAATAGTTAAATCCATTTTTTTTCTTGCTTTTCCCGCAAGTATTCTAACTCTCAGATTAATATTATTCTTCCAAAAAAAATTCCGTTGATCTTAAAAATAAACATACCTTGTCCGTTAAGAACGGCCTGAAACATGGAAAGTAAATGAGTGTTATGCCAGTTGGAATTTCCAATCCAAATTCAATCCTTCATTTATATTGCAAGTTACCTCTCTATACTTGTTCTCAGTCAGTGCTTCCTTTTCTTTAGAACAGGTTGGCTCCATGCCATGAACAAAGCTGCTATTGGATTTATTATAGATATTTTAGATTACTTGTGTCTCTCTGCAAAAATTGCCAAAAGTTATTGAGTTTGGAGCCTGAGCTTGAATCGATGTGATGTTATTAGAGATTCAAATTAGAGGCGTGCAATTACGTTGAAACTGAGATCATTAAACAACCACCTCATTTTCCTTTGTTTAATCGGCGTTTTGGAACGTAGGCATAATCAGTCTGATACGGGAGACGAGTCTTGGGAAAAACTCAGATATCAGTAAGCCGAGCATAAACGTGTTCTTGTTGTATTTAGTATCAGCTTTCTGATCCGCGAAACAGTCTACATTACCAAATTGCAGCAGTCCTAAATAAAAAAATTTGCCAGGGTAATCCATAATTGGATCTGCTAAATAACACCCTTCGCAATATGAAATATAGACCATTTATGATTTTGTTTTTGGTACTTCTGGTTGTAGGATCAGTACCACGGTGAGATGGAGAACAGGTGGGCTGTTCCCAAGCCAGCTGGTGCGGTAAAAGGTATGTGGGTATATTGAAACTTCTTGTGTTTATAAGTATTTAGACTAGATTTTATTTTATTTATTTATTTTCTAAGATATGTGCGCGCAAAATGGCAGGCCCTGCAATGGTTGCACCGAATCAAAAAGCACGGCAAGGCAACAATAATAGGAAGGCCTTAGGAGACATTGGCAATGTGGTGGGAGCTCGGAACCCCAAATGCAATATCAACAAAGATGCGGTGATGGAGTATGTTGTTTTATGTTATTTATTATCCTTTAGATGTATAAATTGAATCAATCTGCTGCTGGGTTTTTGTTTCTTTCTATTTGGTGGCCTCTGCTTCTAATGTCGTGTAAACTATTGGATTGACTACTGTTTCAGGAGGGCTAGAGTAAACTTGGTTGTCAATGCCAACAAGGGAACCAATCCTAACACTCAGGTAAGTTTAATCAGAGTCAATTAAGCAAGCTGAATTATTGTTTTATTGCAGAGAACTGGGTCTACCATTTATAAAGGACAATCTCCTGGGGAATTGAACTAGCAACCAAACAAAACCTCTGTGTTCAGCCACCTGCTTTTTCGATCTTCCTGCCTAGTATTCTGCATTTCTGGGCATGTTTAATTTGTTTCTCTTTGTTTTAATTTCACGGGACTCATTCTGTTCTCTATTTTCTGTGAGCCGAAGCATGGAATCTCACTCTTTAATTTTCCCATTTTGATTCCAGCAATTCCAAGCAGATGATATTGTTGTTAAGGCAGTAGCTAAAGCAGAGGCAAAGGCAGTCCGGGGAAACAAACAGAGGCGGATTGTCAGAAGGAAGGGTGAGAATGACACTGCTAGGGAGAAGGATAATGTCGTTTCTATCGGTGATAGCGTTGACTCAAGTGCACAAGATGGGGGATTACAAACATCTAGCCAACTCAAAGCAACGAAACCCATAGCACAGTCACAGACTGCGGTGGTAACAGCTCGAAGTGAGGTATGTCTTATTGATTAAGTTTATTAGTTTTCTTGTTTTATGTACTGGCTCAAATCCAAATATATATAAGCCAAAGGTACCAACATCCACGCCCAATTACTAAGAGGTTTTATAGCTGTAAGATCGATTTCTTTTTATCTATGATGTAGTTTGGATAAAAATGATTAATAATTTTGATAGGGGTATTTCAGGACGTGCAAGAGGTTCTCCCTAGCATTGATGATGGAGACCTTGAAAACCAATTGGCAGTTGCGGAATATGTTGGAGACATATACAAGTCCTATCAGAAGATTGAGGTATGTTTCTCTATCAATGAATGAAGATTTGTGTGAATGTGAAAGTAAATTTTTAATTTTCATTTAGTAATCATTGGCAGTCGCGTATGTCCAGAACATGAGCGGTGTACCTCTAGATTATATGAAAAAGCAGGATGAAATCAATGAGACAATGAGGGCAACCCTGATTGATTGGCTGATACAGGTACAAATTAGTTCCTATCCTAATTTAGTTTGCTGCCAATCTTGGATTTAGAAGAACTTTATGTGGGCAATTTCTTAGGCTTTACTTCGAAATATTAAATTTTGCAGGTGCATCACAAATGTGAACTAATGCCAGAAACATTGTATCTCACTGTAAACATTATGGATAGATACCTTTCTATTTGTATTGCTAGAAAGTGGGAACTACAATTAGTGGGTATCGCTGCTATGTTTATAGCTTGCAAGTTTCAAGATACCTGCACTCCTCAGGTAGGATGACTTACTGACATCCATAAGCATGACTGTAAGGAAGCCTTTTTCATATATCTAATTGATAGAATACCTCGTTGGATGTTGAATTTTGACATAAGAAGAATCAATTCATATTTGGCTACAGGTCAATGAATTGATCTGCATCTCAGGATACCAATACACATCCAAAATGATAGTAGCCATGGTGATTATCTCTAACTGATATCTTTCTGTTTCATTAAATTACAATAGATTTCAAAGATTCAGTGTGACTGATACATTGATAATGATACTTGGCAGGAGCATACAATATTAAATCGTCTGGAATTCAATCTTACCGTTCCCACTCCATATGTATTCCTTGTCAGGTTTCTCAAGGCAGCTGGTACTGACAGAGTGGTAAAGTGATGAACTCCACTGTTTCTTTTGTATTGTCAGAATAATCTTCTGATGTATTGATCAAATTGACTTTCAAAATGCTTCTGAAAAATTGAGATTTTGGTTTAAATGTCTTTTCTTCATTGTATTTCCTAATAATCCTATCCTGTACTGTTAAAAATTAAAATTTACTATCGCAATGGTTCAGATGGAAAATCTGGCATTCTACTTGGTTGAGCTTTGTTTGGTTCATTACAAAATGATCAAATACAGTCCATCAATCCTTGCTGCTGCTGCTGTCTACACTGCTCAATGCACTTTGAAGAAGGATCCATGTTGGAGTAAAACACTTGCTCTTCACACAGGCTACTCAAAAGAAGATCTCAAGTAAGTCTTCTAGTCCTCAAGGCACCATGCTTTTAATGAGTTTAACTTTAGAAGGGATACTTACTCCTAAATATCTTAGGAATTTCCATGAATTACGTAATCTATAGATTATATATCCAAAACCTAGCGGACCTGCTACAGCACACTGGCAACCTGTCTGAAATTGTATCTAATTCTACAGATGGGAAAGATTGACAAATGTGCACATCAAACTGTCCAGGGTGTGTGCAGAATTAGTTAACCCTGTACATTGTTAAGGAATAACATTTGATTTACTTTTTCCAGGGAATGTGCAAGCTTCATGGTTGACTTCCACTCAAGTGCAGGAGGAAATGAGCTGAGATTTGTTCATGAGAAGTATTCAGATCCATGTCATGGCTATGTTGCTTTTTTATGCCTTTCCAACTTACCTAGTGATGACAGTTGCACCACCAGCAATGACGCTGTCAATTGTATTAGGGATAACATAGACTCAAGTGCACAAGAAGGGGGATTAGAAAGACCTAGCCAACTGAAAGCTAGGAAACACAGTGCACCATCATTGACTGCAATGCTAACATCTCAAAGTGAGGTCTGTGTCACTCTCTTATACTTTTCTTGTTCTTGTTCAACAAATATACACACACCAAAGAGTAGCTTTGTGTTTAGTCATGTTGTAAGTTGGATGAAAATGATTAGTTATCTTGATTGCCTCAAGTTAGTGTTGTGTTTATTTATGATGTAAGTTGGCTGAAAATAATCTTGATAAGTGTATTTCAGGATGCATTCAGGGATTCCCATCAGGTGCTTCCTAGCATTAATGATGGAAACGTTGAAAACCAATTGGCAGTTGTTGAATACGTTGAAGATATATACAAATTCTACAGGACAATTGAGGTATGTTTCTTGTGAGTGATGGTAAAGTTTTATTTTCCTTAACTAAAATTTGGTATTCATGTATGCCCAGGACATGAGTTGCGTACCTCCAGATTATATGAGAAACCAGGTTAAAAACGCAAAGATGAGGGCAATCGTGATTGATTGGTTGATGGAGGTACAACTTTGTTCCTATGGTAGTTCCAATTTCCATTTGCTGTCAAACTTAGATCTAAAAGAGATTTATATGGTCTATCTCTTAGGCCTGACATCAAAAGCTTAAAATTTTCAGGTGCATCTGGAATTGGAACTAATGCCAGAGACGTTGTATCTCACTGTGAACATCATTGACAGATACCTTTCTGTTCAGAGTATTGCAAGGAAGAATTTGCCATTAGTGGCTATCGCTGCAATGTTTATAGCTAGCAAATATGAAGAAGTCTGTCCTCCACAGGTTGGATGACTTGCTGACATCTGTAAGGAAGGATGTGTATATATCTAATTAAAAGAACACTTTGTTGGCTGTTGAAAAGTACATACACCAGCAATCGAAGATTGCGCTTTATGCTGGAATCAGCACAAAAATTATATTATAATGGGTAACACAATATTGATAAGGGCTGGTTTATACTTGGCTACAGGTCAATGACTTCATCCGCATCTTTCCAAATGAATGCATGTCAGAACGGATAGTGGCCATGGTAATTAGCTCTAACTGATAATTCTTTGTCATTGATTGCAACATAGTGTCCAAACATTCAGATTGACTGATCAATTGATAATAACTCTTCGCAGGAGTCTGCGATATTAAAGCAACTGAACTTCAAGCTTACAGTTCCCACTCCATATGTATTCCTCCTCAGGTTTCTAAAGGCAGCTGGTTCCGACAAAGTGGTAAAGTTTTAAATCACACCACTTTTTATATTGTTGAAAGCAGCCTGTGTGGCATTGATCAAATCTGCTTTCAATAAAGGCCTCATAAAATCTAGCATTCTTCATGTTATAAATTACTTTTCTTCATTGTATTCCTAATAAAAATCTGCTGTACTGACAAGTCATACTATCTATTATCAAAATGCTTCAGATGGAAAATCTGGCATTCTTCTTGGTTGAACTGTGTTTGCTTCAGTACATAATGAGCAAGTACAGTCCATCAATGCTTGCTGCTGCTGCTGTCTACACTGCTCGATGCACTTTGAGGAAGAATCCATGTTGGAACAAAACACTTACCGTTCATACAGGCTACTCTGAAGCAGACCTGAAGTAAGCCTTAAAATTTTTAAAGCATCATGCTTTTAGTGATTTTATCCTTCTAAAGAAATCCTACTCCTGGACATTTTAGATTTCTTCATCAATGGCAGACAGGCTTTGTTGATCAACTACAGCCAGAACATTGTATCTTGATCAACTATATGTTGGAACTCAGTTACTAACACCCTGTCTGAATTGAATCTTTATCTAATACTAACGCGCATACTAAGTGTCTGGAGGCGTACGCACATTTTGTTAACTCTGTACATTGAAGTAATAACATTTATGTGCATTGTTCCAGGGAATGTGCGTATTTCATGGTTGATTTTCACCTAAAGGCGGGAGGAAATAAGCTGAGAGCTGTTCATAAGAAGTATTCAGATCCATTTTTTGGCTATGTTGCCTTTTTAAGCCCTGCCAAGTTATCTGCTGAAGACAGTTGCAGTTCCAACAACTGATGAATATGTGCACCAGATTTACTTTTGGAATCTAATTGAAGGTGGCCCATTCTTCAATTTCGGTGGAAACCCAGTTTTGATGGTGCTGTTTTGAAACCCAGTATTGATGGTGCTGTTTTGAGTTATGTTCGTGTAAATAGCCCTTGACAAAATGTATGTCAACTTCTAGTTGAGTTTTTCAGACCTCGAAAAATCTCATTAATACTGAACAGTTATTCTTCACTTGCAGGATATTTACCATATCTTTTGAATTGCCCCACTCTCAACTGAGGTTGACGGGCAATATCCTTAGATTTACATTCCAAGCATTACAACCTTGTTTTGTTTATCATGTGAATTTGGATTTTCCTAATATAATTCTCCACTTCACATTATTTGTTCATTGGCTTAGAGTATATCTTAATATTCTAAGCTCATAACATCTCTGTATAAAAGTAAAGAGGCCAGTAGACCAGCAGTTTAAATGTAAATTTGCCCGGCTTCAGAGTTGAAGTGGAATTAGGTCGCTGCTTCAACTTTTTCTAACCAATATGAATTTTCAAAGATCAAGAAGCATGAATGAAACTTGGAAGCAATTTTTCTTGCATTTTATGTTAGTATCAGGCCACTCCTTCAACCTTTCCTAACCATTGTGAATTTCTAAAATCAAGAAGCATGAAGGAAACTTGGATACAATATTTGCTGCATTTTAACTTGGAACAAGATCCCGGTACAGGCCCCTGGTCTCCTGCAGATTACTTTTAATTATAAGGTTGGCGTCAAGGCATTATTCTATGCCAGCCACTGCTCCTTGGATTTGGGGTAATATACAGCTGTGATGTATTTATAGTTAAGAATGAATGGACACTGAATATGACTCGAGAGACTTTGAATAACTATGATGAATTTTGTTTATAAAGATGGTCTCTTAATGTCAGGAGACAACTGACGTATTTTAAGAGCAGCTAAGAATGATTATGGATTGGTAATAGTAATTAAGAATGATTATGGATTGGTAATAGTAATTGTGGTTATAAGATATAATTGATTGTATTGTTATATAATATTATTTTTTTGAAGGAATTATGTAAATCTCTAATCATGTAATGGTTTATTCATGAATTTCATGGAGGACTTATGAATTTTATTTTCACTTATAAAGTATAATGGATTTATGAAGTGAAATAACAAATGGATTTGGTTTAAGAAGACAATGTTGGTCAAGTTGAATGTGATATTTTGATTTCAATTTGTGTGAAAGGGTTGTTTTAGGGAACATAACATCATTCTTTATTTTGGAGCTTGGATTTAGCCATTTTGGAAGTGCATATAAATTGGGACTAATGCATGAATATCAATATGAGTTCTTGGTGGGAGATTGTGAGGAAGGGGTTTCTTTCCTTCAAATTAGTGTTACTTCATAAATATTTTATTAATTGTTCACATGTTGAGATGAACATCAATAGAAAACATTTTGGGGAGGGTGTGGGGAAGATCTCTTTTGTGGGGGGAAGGATGTGGGAAGGATTTTTTTTTGTTAGAGGGAGCGGGATGGTAGGGGAGAAGGGGAGTTTGTATCACCTTGGATGCAACAATGTGTAAAGAGTTGGAGGGGATGACTTAATGTCAAAATTGAAGCATTTCATTAATAATTAAAGTCAGAACTTTATGGTCTTTATATTCTATAAAATTCTTATAAGAGCTATGTGAATCTCTAAACAATAAATTATTTCATCCACAATTTTCATAGGAAATAAGGCATACCAAGTGAAATTGGCATTGGACTTGGGCTTTTAAAGACAACCTACTCACATGTAATGTGGAATGTGGTGCTTTTAACATGCCCACTAATGTTAATGGGACAAATCAACTCTACACTTAAGGAGACTCTAAGAGAACATGATATCATCCTCTAGAGATGCTCTAGAGCTTGGATTTTACCACCGTAAAGACATAGCTAAAATTGGGAGTAATACATGAGCTTAGTTATTATAGGCTTTTTGAAATCTATCTATCTTAGCTTCAAGTGGGCCTTGTAGATCACATCAGAAATTTCTTGCATAATGGCATAAGCATCAAATAGAAGGGGAAGGTTGTGGAGTAAGAAGAGAAAGGAGGAACCAAAGGGTGATTGCTCTAGATCTATATATGTGGAAAGATTTGGAGGGGATGGTTATGCCAAAAATTAAACATCATATGGATAATTAAAGTAAAAATATTATTGTGGTTGCACTCTTTATTTTTTTTTAAAGGAGCTATGTGAATCTCTAACCAAACAATGATGTCATCCACAAATTTCATAGAAAAGAGAGGATACCTAGTGAAATACTTTGGACTTGGACTCTTGAAGGCAACCTGCTCATGTGGAATGTGGTTATTTGACTCCCACTAAAGATGATGGGACAAATCTAAATTTGTGCTAAAGGGGACACTCTAACAACATGATATCATCATCTTAAGAGACTCTAAAGTTTCGGTTTAACCATCTTAGATACAACTAAAAATTAGGAGTAACCCATGAACTTAGTTATTAGAGACTTTCAAGATCTAATTATTTAGACTTCACATGGGCCTTGTAAATCACCTCATGAATGCCTTTCTTAATTTCTTGCATATTGAGATGAATATCAATATAACCTTCGCGGAAGGGTGTGGAGTGAGAAAGTGAGGTGGTGGATTTGAGGTGTGGGGGGATCAAGGGGTGATTTCCCTAGATCCATATATGTGGATGGATGTTGGGGGTTGGGTGGGTTAATGATAACCTAGAGTTCATGGAAACTAATGGATGATCAATATAAAAAAAGACAAAAGGGTCTTCTATTAAAAATAAATATCATTACATGCACTTCGTAAATAATTATATGGTGATGTTCTTCCCTTTACATAGGAAGTCTACAACCACCATTGATTTGCAAAAATGAATATAAAAGTGTCTTAAAAATGATACAAACGAACCTTTGAAATGAAAGTTTCAAATTAAAACACATCCAAACATAATGATATAGATATTTATACCAATAATAAAACACTAATAATAACAATAATACTTATAATAATATTATTATCAATAATATTACAACTATAGTTATTATTAACATTCTTATTGTGTTGAGAGACACTCTCCAACAAAATATGAAAGACATGTTGTAATGTCTTGTCCTATTATGTTATGTAAACATTTTGACTTGGTCAAATTACATATAAATAAAAATAAAAGTAAAATAAAATAATTAATAAGTATAATTATTACTTAAAATATTTTGTCAAGTAAAATTACATAAAAATAAATAAATAAATAAAATAAAATAATTAATTAATACTAATTAAACCAGCCAAGGTTCATCTTAACTTTGGATCTACCAAATATCTAGAGTGATCAAATCTCTTAAGGTGCAAACATTTTTTAAAATGAAAAAAAAATCATCCCTCTTGGCACCTTGTAGATCCATAGTTAGAGATGGATCTAGATTGATTTTAATGTTACCATTAACATGAACAATATTAATAAGTTTATAGAAATAATATCTATTATTATAACAATTATATATTATTAATAATGTTAATACTTATAATACTAATTAATGATTAAACCTTTTCATAGTATTATATTAATATTAATAATCATAATATTAATTTAACTAATTAATGTTATTGTATTAATATTATTAGTAATATGAATAATATTATAGGGATGTTTGGAAGAATGAAGCACAACGCGGGGTTCTTTCTCTTTGCTGTGTTGTGCAAAGTGCCATCATCAACCTTGTGTTCATTCCTAACAATGTAGGCGAGCCAAGGCATGGGGATGCCAAGATCTCCTACTTTCATGGCAATATACATGGATGCTTTTGGGTTTTTATTAGGGTGTTTTCGTAGCTTGTTGTTATGCATCGAAGGTCTAAGTGAGAAAGTGTGGGATCTACTATGTGGAACCTTCCACTATCTAGGCCCATATTATGAAAGAAAACCATCTACAAAGTGTTGAAAAGTGTCTCAAAGATTGCTTTGATGGGAGCTTCTCATCAATTTTGTCACCGACATATTTGATTTCTTGTGTGTGTATAGTCTAGTTGTTTTGGTAGCCCACAACTGAGAGTACGTCTGTGCACTTGGGCATTTCTCTCCCTTGTTTTCCCCTCTTTGACTTAATCGGAAGACAAACATAAACATATATGAAATATATTCAGGTTTTTTTAAATAATCTAAATTGAAAGACCTCCATCTTCTAGATTAGACACTTGGACCAAGTGGAAAACTTGAAACAAAACATCCAAATTTTTCTAGGCATCCCTGCAACTTTTGAGTGCATGTTATTTGAAGGGAAATTGTGACATGATTCCTTCAAAATGAAGGACTATTGCATCAAGGGGAATGCCACCATTATTTTGAATCTATGGTTGTGTGGTTAACCTCAAGCTCTAGTAACCGCAACACATACATCTCTTTCAAGGATGCAGTGAAAAGAAAGGCTTTCAACATAACATATCTCAAACATCGCAGGACCCTATATTGTAGATTAACTGGTTGCTTTGGTGCTACCTTCACCACTAGGTATCAATCTCGATCTACCTAGGTGAATCTACTAGATCGAAAGAACTAATGTTGTGAGGTGTATCTCCTAAATGCATTCTACATATACAAATATAATTTTGTTCCTTTTTTTATAATGATTAAAATTATGGTTGTCTTTTCTTCGCCCAAAAAATAAATAAAAGAGAGATAAAAGAAAAAAAGAAAGAAAAAAAAAGTAATATCAATAACTATGATATTACTATAATTATTCAATATATTAATAATAATGTAAATAGTAATAATGATTAAATTTATTAATAATTTCATGTTATATTATTATTATTATTTTAATCAAATTTATTGCTTAATATTATATTATTTAAATTTAAATATTTTAATAACAATTTATTGTAATATTATTTTATAAGTAATATCATCATCATATTTAGGATAACAATAATAATTATAATAACAACAACACAATAAAGGTTAAATTTATTAATAATATTATATTGCATTAATAATACTAGCTTAACTTATACCAAATATTATTATTTAAGATAATATACTATATAAAATAAATTAAATTTATTTCAATATAATTAATTTAATATTTTATTCTAATATTAGGATAGCCATATAATTTAAATGATTGGTAATTCTCATAAACATTAATCCATAAGAAGCAACAAGAACATTATTATCATTTATACATTCTCCATGTTAAAAGAAAAAAGAAAAAAAATTAACTATATTATTATTATTATTATTATGATTTACAAAAAGAATTAATATATAAATTACATTAAAAAAACACATGGAACAAGATTATTATCCACAAAGACTTATGTCCATTTTACCATAGAGATTCTTAATTTGTAAATAGACTTTGTTATAATATCATGGGCCAATACCATGGCTTATCAATACTAGGAGACCACTAACGTATTTTAAGAGCAGATAAGAATGATTATGGATTGGTAATAGTAATTGTGATTATAAAATATAATTGATTGTATTGTTATATAATATCATTTATTTGAAGGGATTATGTAAATCTCTAGTATGTAATGGTTTATTCACGAATTTTATGGAGCATTAGTGAATTTTATTTATAGACCACCTATGAATTTTATAAAGGACTTATAAATTATAATGGATTTATGAGGTGAAATAATAAATGGATTTGGTTTAGGAAGACAAAGTTGAATGTGATATTTTGATTTCAATGAAAGTTGATGTGACAAATGTCTAGCATTTCTTGCGTAATGGCATAAGCATCAAATAGAAGGGGAAGGTTGTGGAGTAAGAAGAGAGAGGAGGAACCAAAGGGCTATTACTCTAGATATATATGTGGAAATATTTGGAGGGGATGGTTATGCCAAAAATTAATCATCATATGGATAATTAAAGTTAAAATCTTATTGTCTTTGCACTCTATAAATTTTTTAAAGGAGCTATGTGAATCTCTAACCAAACAATGATGGCATTCACAAATTTCATAGAAAAGAGGGGATACGAGGTGAAATACTTTGGACTTGCACTCTTGAAGACAACCTGCTCATGTGGAATGTGGTTCTTTGACTCCCACTAAAGATGATGGGGCAAATCTAAATTTGTGCTAAAGGGGACACTCTAACAACATGATATCATCCTCTTAAGATACTCTAAAGTTTGGGTTTAACCATCGTAGACACAACTAAAAATTAGGAGTAATGCACAAACTTAGTTATTGGAGACGTCTGAGATCTAATTATATAGACTTCACATGGGCCTTGTAGATCACCTGATAAATTCCTTTCTTAATTTCTTGCATATTGAGATGAATATCAATATAAAACCTTGGCGGAAGGGTGTGGAGTGAGAATGTGAGGAGGGGGAGTTGAGGTGTGGGGGGATCGAGGAGTGATTGCCCTAGATCCATATATGTGGGTGGATGTTGGGGGTTGGGTGGGTAAGTGATAACCTTGGATCCAACAACATGGAAATATTTAGATGGTACATTTTTATGTCAAAATTAGAACATTTCATGGATAATTAAAGGCGTAATTTTATGGCCTTTATACTCTATAAAATTCTTAAAGGTGTTGTGTGAATCTCTAAACAAGAGATGATGTTAACCACAAAATTCATAAGGAGGAGGACATACAAGTGAAATAGTCTTTGGACTTAGGCTTTTGAAGAAAACTTGATTATGTTAAATGTGGAATGTGGTGCTTTGACTCCCACTAAAGTTGGCAGGACAAATCTAAATTTGTGCTAAAGGGGACTTCAAGGCAACATGACATCATCCTAATGAGATAGTATAGAACTTGGAATTCACCACCCTAGAAACACAACTAACACTAGGAGTAATGAACAAGCTCACTTATTAGAGATCCTTTGAGATCTATCTATATTGCCTTGAGTTGGCCTTGTAGATCACCTCGTGAATGGAGTTATTAATTTATTGCATGGTGAGATGAGCATCAATGGAAAACCCTGGTGGGAGGGTGTAGAGTGGGAAGGGTAATATGGGGATGGTGTGGGGGGAGGGTGGTGATGAGGGGTTGATTACCCTAGATCTATATGTGTGGAAATATTTGGAGGGAGTAGGTGTGGTTGTGTAATGATAGTTGTCGCTTTTGTTTCTTCTTTTGGTGGTGAGTTTTGGGTGGTGGAGTTGTAATATTAGATACAACATTAGATTTAATTCAAGGAACAAAGTTTTTCCTAGTGAAAGGAAGGGAGTCATTTTGAAATGCTTTCTCTTTGAGTATTTTTCTATGACCTTTATTTAGATTTTGTGGAAATCATTACAATGGCGATCATTGATTAATAGAAAAGGGGAGGAGCTAGTCTTTAGTTCCACACAAGAGAAGAGAACATGGTCCTTTATTCTACTTAGAATTAGAATTTAATGTAGATTTTGAGAGGTTTTGGAGGAATGATGTATTTGAATTTTTTAAATTAAAGATAAAAAAAATTGAGTGTGAAATCACCATCTACCCCCTTGCAGCATTAAAATCACTACAAATGTTGCAGCCAATCATGGTGGGGGGATCGAGGGATAGTGTAATGACTACCTTGGGTTAGGATATGTGGAAATTTGATGGGGGAGGAGTTACCTTACATTTGGATATGTGGAAATATTTGGAGGGGATGAGTTTACATATAGAATGAAGAATCATATGGATAATTAAGGCCAAACATTTATGGTCCCTAGTAAAATTCTTCAAGTAACCATATGAATCTATATTTACAATTGTTCCTTTTTTTTGCTTCTATTTCTTTTGCTAGAAGTGAATTATAGATATTGGTGTCAAAGTATCCAATAATGAGAATTATATGAATTAATAGATGTTCCTTAATGGTGGGAGGGGAATGGCTATGAAATGTTTTCTTTCTCTTATCTAAAGGACGTATTTTGTGCCCTTTACAATAGAGTCCATGGAAACTATGGTGTCAATGATGGTTGACCAATATAAAAAAAGAAGAGAGGGTCTTCTATTGATAATAAATATCATTAAATGCACTTTTTAAATAGTTATATGATGATGGGATTCCCTTGAAGTGGGAAGTATACAACCACTGTTATTTACAAAAGTGAATACAAAATTGTTGTAAAAATGATACAAATGAACCTTTGAAATTAAAGTTTCAAATTAAAATACATACAAAAATAATGATATAGATATTTATGTCAATAATAATACACTAATAATATTACAACTATAATTATTATTAACATTATTATTGAGTCTAGAGACACCCTTCAATAAAATATGAAATAGATGTTGTAATGTCTTGTCCTATTGTGTTATGTAAACACCTTGACTTGGTCAAATTACATAACATATTAATAATAATAATAAAAGAGAAAAAGAGAATTACAAAGAAAATAAAAAGAAAAAAAAATAAAAACACAGATATGAAAACTAACATTGATGACATTTTCCATGTATAAATTATTAGTTGAAAACCAAGGGGCCCTTGGCAGCTTAGGTTTTCACATTTCCCTTTTTCTTTTCCCACTTTCTTTTATCCTACATTTTCTCTTAAATAAACTTGTAAGTTTGAGGCAACATCATCAACAGAGAAACATCATCAACATTGTCAAAAATAGTCATCAAAGGTCATCAACGACATCAACATGAATAAGGATCAACCACATCAACAACAAGAAGTTTTCAAGTAAATTCTTAAATCGAGGTTAGCTACGAAATTTGCAATATTTTGCAACTTATTTCAAAATATGTTGCTAGTAATGAACCTGCAAATCAATTAACATTTAGAGTCTCCAAAGGCATTTCATATTAGCAAAAATGACAAGACATCAATGTTAAAAGGTATGCAATAGGATGTTAAATTACTTTTCATTAAAGAAACAATAAATGTATGATTCTATTGAATAATGATGAGCAAAATTATGACCTAATTTACAGTCCTATCCCAATATTCATACTCATCATAATCCATCATGTTAGAATCCTCTCTGAATCATTTGAACTTCGAATGGTCCTGAAGGATGAGATATTTTAAATCGTGGAAAACCATGAACGTATAAGCTAGAGTTATATTGGGAATTATCCACCGCCTTGGCAGTTTATCATACTCCAACCATGAAATTACTTCATTCCATCGCCATCTACCCATATTCATCCATCTCTGTAAAAAAGAGGCAATTCAAGGCTCAACTTCCCTACACAATAGGTGTCATTGTTTTCTTTGAGCCAAATGGAAAGAATTTCATCAGTGCTTATCCACAAGTTAAGGATTAGTTGTAGAAGTCAAGGTGGTCAAAATTATTTAAGAAATTAAATGAATATGAAACTGAAGTGACTAGGGAATTTTCCAGAGCATTTTACAGTGTGGAGGCACAGATAGGCAACATTAGGCCAGAAAATATGATTTTTTTAATAACAGGGGCTATAAATATTTCTAGCCATGCTCAAAGATGGTTCAAGTCTCAAATACTTAAAGATGAGCATAGGAAGACATTTCTACATGATCCAAACATGGACACCTCGGCCTTCAAGAAGGAAATTTTGATCACAATGCTCAAATCCAAAGGGATGAACCTGTTGCTTGTACTCCAAAAGTTCCTTACTTGTGAAGGTATGTACGAAATCCTCCTTTTCTATTATGAAAGCTTGTTAATGGACTTTTTTAAAGGAAGATAATTTAACCTTCTCTACTATCTGATTTCGAGCATGAAGAAAATGACTTTCAACATACATATAGATTCTAGAAACATTGATAGGGTTTTGTATCACCACGGTTTAGTGAGGATACTTATTGAAGCACATTTCAAGTCTATTGATGATAATTGGTAAGAATTTTTATTAAGGAATCATTTCATAGAGGTTTCAAAAGAACAAGAGCAACCAAAAACTAAGAAGAGTTGATGTAGGTTTTGTGGAACCTTAGCCATGAACCTACAGAAGAAAGAATTGAAGATATGCCAATTGATGAAGCAATAGAGACCAGAATTCCACACGAAGATGCAAAGAATAAAGTTCACTTAAGTTAGTTCTTAAAAGAAGTAAAATAGAAAAATAGTCAAGATAATGTTAGAAGAAAGAAATTTGGCCAAAATAATGAACAACATGAGGAAGATCCATAGAAATTACATAGTCAAGATAGAAAGAAGAGAATTTTGATAGAGGCAGTGCAATCTGATCAAAAGTTGAGAAGGGGCAAGCAAATTTCTATACAATCAACTAATAAAACACAACCAAAACCTCTAGAGACCATAAATCTTGAAGAAGAATATAATACTCAGACAAAAGTCAGTGAAGAACCCTTAACAAGAATGACCCACGAAGTTGATTTTGTTCAACAACAAGTGTATGAAAACTTTGAGAACCTAGTGGAGAGAGCACAAAAAAAGGTGAGTCTTCATGAAGAAATAGAGTTTCATGAAGAACTTTTACAAAATAGTCCTAAGATTAGTCTTAAAACCAATGTTACTTTTGAGACAGACAAGAAATTCTTAGCACTCTCAAATAGGATATATATGGGTTAAAAGAACTAAATAGACACATAGAAGAAGAAAATAAAATTGTTAAAACTCATAACAAAATCCTAAAATCTTAATTTGAAACATGTTATTGAGGATGTGCAACTGGTATAAAAAGAATCAAAAGTTGAAGGAAAATGAAAATATACTGGAGCATAGAATTGAAGGAAAATGAAAATATACTCAAGCATAGAATTGAAGGACTAGAGGGGAGACTTGTGATGAGAAAACCCATATGGTCTATTAATGTCAAGAGAAAAGGGATGCCAAGTAATATGGATGTGTTAATTCAGGCCTAAGAAGCATCAGAGTAACAACAACACTTCTTCAATTTTGATATTTTGATTCATGAAGACATGCAATACCCTCGGTGTGGGGGAATGTTGAGGTCATTAATTGTCTTCATTTTTTACATCCTTCTACCACTACTTCCATCTTTTTCATAATAATTTTGTTATATTTTCAAGCTACCATGTCATTTCGGCCATGCCCAGACACATTAAAAGGTAGCATCTATTCATGGCTTATAATTTGTATTTTCTTTGTGAAAAATAATGAAAACGTTCCTATAGCTACTGAAATGAACAAATTTCATAACTAACTAGAAATTTTGCAACTCATCCCATGGTTAAACAGGTTTCCCCTAGCTAGAAGGTGAACAAGAAATATGGCTAGATTCCAAATGTTGTTGAGTGTATGTGTGACCACCTATTGAGCCTACCTGGAAGATCACAAACCATGAGAAATTGGTCGGCCAAACTATAAGTCAATTATGGTTCTAATAGTCTATCCTTGTGCGAAGTTTGAAAGCGAGCAATGTCATAGAAAAATGAGAATGGAATTAAATGAGAAAAGCTTGTTTCGAAAGTAGAGGATGTGTTAAAATGAAATCTTCTTATAATTTTCTCTTATCGAAGCATGTTTCCTATTGTCATTTGAATATTTCATTTGAAAAACTAGTTTCTCAGCTTCAATGCCTTCGAGAATGTTAGATTAAGATATTATATTTTTCTTTGCAAGCAAAGACAATAACAAGTTTGGTTATAGTTTTTAGTTGGTTCTCGGATTTAAGGCTGTTTTTAATACAATCACTATATTATTCACTATGATGTGAATGCATGTGTGAGTTAACTTGTTGATCTGAGTTCGTGCACTCAAACTTGGCAGAGGCCCCCCTGAACAGTGTGTGAGACAATATTATTTCTATATCATTTCTTTTACCAAGCATTAGACTCATTTTTCTTTGATTTCACTACTTCATTTCACTCCATTAAGCGTTAGTGTGTTTCTCTATTACGTAATAGGTTGAGCGCTCATTTAAAATATAAAAACACTAAAAACATTTCCTTTCTCAATTGTTTACTTTAATTGATAGCTTAGTCTCAGATTTAATGTTACTTTGGATTGGTTATAGAAGAAATTGCGGACACTCGTAATCTTAGTAATACTTGAATCTCCTTTCCAGGACGATTGTACAATTAGATTTCAAATTGATGAATAGAATAGATTTCCATTATGTCCATTAGCATAATATTTTAATTTTTTTTATTAGTGTTGCATTTCAGTTCTTCTAATTAGTATAAAATTTCAGTTTTTCTCATTAAAATATCATTTTAAGTTCATGCACTATAATAAGATTTTAATACAATTCAATATCTTAAGTTTTATCTTTCATTTTTCTCTTTATAGTAGAATTTCAATTTAGCTCTTAGCATAATTATTTTGATTCTTAGCTTAGCATAGTTGTTTTCAAAAGTTTTTAAGAAACAACATGCATGTTAATTTAACAAGAATGAATTTTGAGTAATTGAATTTTAAATTTCACTTTATATTTAGAACACTTAATAAAATATAATCTTCCTAGCACATATAGTGCACATATACTTCATAAGAATATGATCCCTCAGTTTGATAATGACATAATTTAACTATCAACTAAATCACCCAACATAATCATAGGGATTTAACAACAAGATTAGCATAATTTTTTGGGTAGGATTTTATGAGGAACTAAACAAAAGTATAGAAACATTTCCCTAAGAAATTTTTAAAAATCAGTAGGGATAAAAGTAAACCACTTATGATTCTACTATTTTAATTAAAATATCTTATTTTCCCTCTCAAAAGCCCTTCAAACCATACTCTCCCATTATTTTGTCATTTCTTCTCTCTTCTTCTTTCCACCTTAGGGTTTTATTCTCATGGAGGCTATGGCTTATGTTTCATGGAGGAACTGCTATGAAGAAGGTAATGGATTCTTCCATCACTTCACTTTCCTGCCACTTTTACATTGCTTTTCCTTTATTAATTACTAATAGTTATTATCTTTTTGTTTTTGTAAGTCCAGGCTTTGATGCATAGAGGTTAAGATTTCTCAAAGGAAACTCTATGATGAAGGTAACGGCTTCTTCCTTCCCTTCTCCTCCTTCCTTTCTATTTTAGTTTTATTTTACTTTCTTGATTTGATAGCATGTTCTTTTGTATTTGCGGGTTTAGTGTTTCATGCATCTAAGCTAGGGTTTCATGAAGGAACCTCCATGAGCAAGATAATGGCTTCTCCCTTCCCTTCTTGTACCTCCTTCCTCTTTTACTTTGCTTGTCATATATTAATTTGCTAAAAAAAAATTGTTGTTTCTTTCACTACTTTAATGAGGAAAGAAAAAAATGTAGCATGTAGGGGTGTCTATCTAATGAATAGTTCTAGGTGTTGGTATGGCCTAAGGAAGGCCCTTGCATTCCTATAAGGAGATACAGACCCAAATCCTAGAACCTATCTATCTCTCATTACTTACTTTTCCTTTAATATTAAATTCTAACATTTATCTTAAATCTGTATTATTGACTTCTTTGTAATGCATAGATCACCTCATTTTCAATTTAGATCCACATTTTTAATGATATATTTTTTGTGGGGTTGTAACTTAATTAGAGTTATTTGTAATGTACCTTAATAATAAATAATAAATAAT
>APFE030683158.1:391215-417247 GCA_000404065.3 Pinus taeda | reverse complement strand
TTCTATTTTTTTTGTAAATTGTATATGTGTTATATAAACTAAAAGTGTTTTTCTATTATAATTTTGTTTTATTTTTTTCCACTAGTTATGGTGGAGTTTCACCCCCTTCTATTATAGTTTATTTTCTTGTATTTTTTTCCCTTTGGTTTGCAACAGTATAAATGCTCCATTTTTAAGCCCCAAAAGGAGGTGTTATTAATAGCATTTTTATTTGATTCATGATTTGATTTTAGTATTTTTGTTGTAGTGGAACTAGTTGTAAATGTTGTGGTTCCAAACAACTTGTAATTTGAATCTAAAAAGAATGTTGTGTTACTAGTAACACTCCTTTTCAATTTAGGGTTCAATTCATTATATTGAATGTACCAACATAAGGCCCAACCTTGCAATCCTAACCCCTTCCTTTGTGTAGTCATGGGAATTCCTATTCTATGATACCACTAATTGCACTTTTATATGCTTATTCCAATTGTTTGTATCAATTTTCTCTTGACACTCAATAAATTGGTTATAAATCAATAGGTTTAAAAATCCAAAGTATTCCCTTTAATAGTGTGTAATATTTATGTTGCAATGGTACAAATTAACAAGGCCATAGTTTTAAAAGGTTGTAACTTTAACCTTGAAATATTTTGTTGCTAGTAGCGCCACTTTTGAATTCAAGTGTCGATTTTAAAATTTTCATTGTAATGTTATTGGTTGTTAAAGCCACGATTTCAAATAAGTTGTAATATCTCACACCGACCAAACACACACACACACACACATGCCAAAAAAAAAGGATTGGGGAGAAAGAGGCATACTGGTTTGGTTACTCAAGGGGGAATGGGAAGTGTGCTATTGTTACCATTGCTTTTCAATTTAAGAATTGTTTTTATGGTTTTGTTAATAAGATTATGGATTTTTAAGGGCGTGCTTACAAAAGGTTGTAATTTAACTTTTAAAAATATGATTTTAGGATAATCACTTTGTGATTTAAGAGTTGATTTAATTTTTTTTTTTCCAAATTACATTTTTTAGTTCTAAAGTTCTCATTTTTATGTAAGAGTTTTCATCAAGTCAATAAATATGTTAAATGTTCATCAATGTTGAGAATGTTGTGTTGCTAATAATGGTGGGATTGGAAGTAGGATTTAGTTTATAGGACTCACATTGAACAATAGTGACAGCTTGGCCTTCATCAAGAAATTGCATGGTGTAGAATACCAAGAATGTGGCCACTTTATAAGAGTAATTTAACTGTGACATAACAAGATCATTAGGGAAACTTTGAGGGCAAGAATGAACATCAAAATAAAAATGTACAACCAAAATTGACTTTATAAGAACCAATAAAATTGAATATGATGATGTCAACCATGGGGGATGACTCACCATTTTTGGAGTAAAAAGGTAAAATGATAAAATTAAATAAAAAAATAAAAAATTATTTTTTCAACTTGTAATTTCAATTTATCTCCCTACAATTTTACTCAAATTTCAAGTGAGAGCACTCATTGGATGCAGAATTTAATTTTGCATCCAAGGAGTACCCATGTTGAATATTTTCGATGAAAACCACTACATGAAAAATGAGAAATACATGAAAAGTGTGATTGAAATAACACGTTTTCATTTATTTCTCAATTTTTGTGTAGTGGTATCCGTTGAAAGTATTTAACATGAGTAATCCTTGGATGTGAAATTAAATTTCACATCCAACTACTCGAAATTTGAGTAAAATTGTAGGAATATAAGTTGAAAATACAAGTTGAAAAAGTAGTTTTTTATTTTTTCACTCAAAAATTTGATGAGATAATCTAATATTATTCTATTATTTTCACTATTGTTTTATTATTTTTCTTAGAAGGCTCATTTTAAACCTTAAAAATTCTCTAATATAAATTAATTAAATGATAATTCCATATCTTCAAGAACATTTTAGTAAAGTCTTATATGATGGTAAGAGTGATCATCATAGAAATGTAGGGTAATGGTAGATGGTGTTAACTTTGAAGATATGATTTTATTTCAAACAACTTAGGATGTAGCGCACAATAGGGGAATTTTGAAGTAAAAATGGGACCTTAAAAAGAAAAATATAGTAAAAAATTCAATTATAAAAGAACTAAGAGCATTCATGACGATGTCATCCTCAGGAGGTAAATGTTTTGGAGGGAAAGGAAGAAAACTAC
Organism: Pinus taeda; assembly: GCA_000404065.3. Lineage (NCBI taxonomy): Eukaryota > Viridiplantae > Streptophyta > Pinopsida > Pinales > Pinaceae > Pinus > Pinus taeda. Next base: position 415,073 of record APFE030683158.1, on the reverse strand, counting down.
TTTTTTCAATCATATTTTTGTTTTATCTCTATATAGATTTACTCATATTCAATTGTGGGCACTCATTGGTTTAAGAGTACACACTCTACATACTTTTGAGTAAACTCGTAACAAGAAAATACATTAAAATACCATGTTTCTTGAAAAAAACATGTTCTTTCATGTATTTTCATTTTTCTTGGTGTGGGTCTACGCAAAATTATGTGAAGTGGGTAATCATTACAAGAAAAATTTAATTCTACATCTAATGAGTGACAACACTTGAAAGTTAAATTAATTTATAATGATGTAAGTCAAAAATAAAATACAAAAGTAATTTTCTTTATTTTCCTTTAAAAATTCACAACTCTTATTTTAATATTATTTTATTATTTTCCTTAGGAGGCCTTTTTAGACCTCAAAATTCCCCTAATGTGTGGGATACCTTCATATACAATTTATTGATGAATAATAATGTTTCGAAACATGGTGAGAAGGAATTGGAAAGTTATTGAAAGGAGAAGCCAAGGCTCTATATTATGCAAATCATAAGTCATTAACTGAGAAGTTTTAGGGGTCAATAAGTGATAACATAGAAAATAAATCCTTTTGTTGGGAAGATAAAGTCAAAAGGGCCTCTAATGTTGAGATGGAAATTCTAGCAAAATCATCCACAATATCATACTTGTGGTAGGTCACTTGCATGTCAATTGTGTATGATTTGTTTCAAAGGTGCTTTAGGTAACGTGGATGAGGATCGACAAAGGGTCAAAGTATGTTCAAATGGACACTTGAGGATTCATGTGGTATGTTTCTTTGTTTCCAAATGAATTTAAGCCAAGGATTTCAAAATGCATGAGATTGTATGTGGATGTGGATATCATTTGATGCAACCGTCTAGATGCAAGCTTCATAGGATTTCCATTTGGAGATGGGTCAAGGGATAAGTTGGCTCAAGACTTATAATCATAAACTATAAATTTTTTAGGAAGATAGATTCTAAAGAACCTAAGGTTAATACAAAATAGTAGTCTAGAATGTTGAGTAGGGGTTTGAGAGGCTGTACATTGCTTACATATATTGAATCTAAGGTATTTCAAAACGATGATGTGTATAGTGTCCATATAACCCATAAAAGACACAACAAAAATTCATCTTGATCAATGTTCTATTTCCTTCCTTATTTTGATTATTGATGCCCCTAACATTATTTCGTTGACTAGGTTCATTGCCCCCCACTTTCTAAATTTGGTTTGGGTAATTGAGAGAATTATATTCTTAATTTTTATCCTTCTGCTTTCAGTTATTTTAATATAGTTGATAGGGATGGTTATAAGTTTGGTTCTTTTGAGATGGATAAGTTTGGGCTGAATTGATACTGGTAAGAGGAGTAGAGTTATTATGGAATTCAAGTCCCTTGGAATTGTAAGATCTCAATAAAGGTAAGGAAACCGGATCAAAAGTATGGTGTGTAAAATTCAAAGTAGAGGGCCATTATAAGGATGAATGCCCTGTGTTCAGAGATTATTTGGTAAGTGGAGCACCTAATCCAATAAAACCAGAATAAAATTTATGGTTTGAGATTTGTAGAATGAGAGGCCATTATCGCTTTGAAGACTATTATTTTTTACAAGAGTACATACAGGCCCCAAAGAAGTTGTTTTGAAACTTTTGTAAATCAATAGGCCATGATGAGAGAAATTATCAAAGTTATGTGATGATGGAGCACACTAACAATGCTTATAGACTACACTAACAATGCTTATAGACTGCAAGCTAACAAAAATACACATGAGGAGCCATGCTAGCTTGTTGTTCGAGGAGGAGGAGGAGCAGGAGGAGCTAGTCGAGGACATGGCTATATTATCTATCATAACTATGGATAGGCAAGACACTTTGCAAGAGACTGTCAGAACCCTATGATAACCTGCAGCTATTATAAGTATTTTGATCACATGTTAGAATAATTTTCCTTCCTTATCATGAAGATGTAGGAGAAAACGAACCAGCAACTTGAAATGAATATTAAAATGATGACCGCTGAGCCAAGGGAGGATGAACTGCGCATCAATATTGTAACAAGAAGTGGAGCTTTGATTAGTCTGTTAAAATAGCAACAAGAAACGATAAAAACAGAATCCAGAATATTCCAATTTTAATTTGTCCTTGAATTAAAATTTAATTTTAGTCTCACCAGTTGCTTGAAAAATAATTAGTTAATTCATTATGGATTAATTAGTTGAATAAATTCAAGTTAGAAGTCTTTGTGAAGTCATGCAATAGTTATCCCTTAAATTAAGGAGATTATCCCTTAATTAAGGAGATAAGGTTGAGTTATATTTGAGTTTTAATTAGTTAGCTTAGTTTACTGAGTTAAGTCGAGTTAAATTAGTTCCAAATTGTTTGAAGAACTAATTGTGAGTTATCAGTGAGTTGATGCATGGATGCACTCAATAAGTGTACTCCATATAATTGAAGGTTCCCTCATCAGAAACTCATGCATGTCTATTTGGAGAAAGACCTAGTTGAGATTAAAGTCGAGGGCAATGTACTACAAGTTGCATGTTTTCTCCTATAAAGGAAACTCATGCATGTAGAAGGAATAATGTTCCTTGAGGATTCCACAGTTCTGACATGGTGTGAGATCAGTGTGAGAGATCATTGTTCCACTTGGTAATAGGAGGATCACGCAGGAGAAATTGCGTAAGGAAATATGAGGCTTGGAGGGTAGAGAGGAAGGCTTGTGAGAAGCCAGGTTTTCCTGTGAGCATCTGTGAGGATTGTATTCAGAGTTGGCTAGCTGTGAGAGCTAAGGCTAGCTATATAATTCCTATGTATTTCCACCTTGTATGATAATATAGATAGTGTGGTTTTTCGCTGAGGCTTTCCCTGATGTATTCTCAAGTTTATTGTGCATTAATTCTTCTTCTTCTAGTTATATGTGTTCAGCTCAATCTTGCTCGATCTTTAAGCTTTCACAAATTGATAGTAGAAGTAGTTTATAGTATTTTGCTTTGATCTATATTGCGTTATCGGGTTAATCTACAGTCAGAATTTCTACATGGTATTAGAGCTAGTTGATCTATAGAGAAATTTATACATGGTATTGGAGCAAAGTTTATTGGACCTATGCACTATATACTAAGAAGAGAATTCAAAGAAGTTCGGGGTTGCAGGTGAAAATCAAATTCATATCATACTTCAGGTTGGCCAATGGTGTTCTATGGCTTGAGAATCGAGTATGCCTTGGAAGTTAGCTCAAATTACATAGCATGGAAAGATAGAATGGAGGCTATATTAGAATACAATGGCTTGATGGATTTCATTGATCAAGAAATCCCAAAACCATCTTCAACTAATGTACAAGAGTTGGCTGAGTGGAAGAAGTATGTCGAGATGGCAAGACAGATCATCCTTGAGGAAGTTTGAGACCATATTGTCTCAAGTCTCCATGGGAAGGATACTCCATTTTCAATGTGGAAGACATTGAAGGACCTCTACCAGATAGTAGCGACTAGAGGAAATTGGCAATCAAGGATAAGCTTCAAAGAATCAAGATGGAGAAGGGAGATACTATTTCCACATATCTGAACAAGCTCAACACCTGTAGAGGTGAGCTTGGCAATGTGGTAATAACTACTGTCGATGATGATATGGTGAGCCTCGCTCTCCTTGGCCTTCCCAAGAGCTAGAATAGCTACTAGGACTCTGTGAATGGAAGGGATAAATTGTTGGATTGGGAACAATTGTGGTCAGATCTTATGCAATAAGAGAATAGGAGGATGACATGAGATGGTTCTTCATTCAAGGATGATGATGAAGAAAATATGGCCTTAGCAAGTAAGGCAAGGAAAGGGAAGGGGAAGGCTTCTCATTCCAAATCGAATTCTTCTCATGGAGGGAATAAGGGTGACATATCTAAAGTGAGATGCTTTAATTGTCACGAGATGGGACATTATGTGACTAATGTCCCATCAAAGAAGTCCAAAAATGGATCCTCGGAAGGTGAGGAATTAGCCCCTCAGTTCGAGATGGACTTTACCGTCATCACATGCATGGTGTCATCGATGACAGGTTGTGTTTGGTATCTTGACAGTGGAACCTCATCCCACATGACCGGTGATAAAATTTTATTCAATACCTTGGAGGAGGGGGCACGGTTGCTTTTCAGAGGGAGCATGGAGCTCTTATTAGCTTGATAGATGTGAAGTATGTGCCTAGACTGAAGTAGAATTTGGTATCGATCGTGATGTTGGAGGACAAAGGCTACAATGTTGTTTTTAGTAAGGGAAAGGTTTTCCTTAGATACATCACCATGGGACAGATGAAGCAGATCGGTTCACGAGTCAAGAACCTGTATGCTCTCGAGGTTCAAGATGCATATAAAGCCTTGAGGAGCAAGGCAAATGTTAGAGACTTGGTGGTTGAGAGGGAGAGTAAATTACCTCTCAACATGTAGTCTTAGAAGAAGTCTCAGACAATTGTGGAGGAGCCACAATTGGAGATGCTAAGAGGAGACAGAGTGGAGGCATCCACTCATGCAAAGACCTCCGGTAGGGGGAAATTTCGAGCCAAGTGGGAAGAGGGATCACATGCAGCCATACCTCCAGGTGTGAGGTGGGGTGATGTGAAGTGATAGTCTCAGGAAGGCTAAAATTGGGTAGGGTCCATTGAGAGGTTTCATCTCACAGATCATACCTTGCTACGGGAGCCCAAAGTATAGAGTAGCAGGAAGAATCTCTGGGATTGGTGCAGTCAAAGATCAAAGTGGCAGAGGCTAGAGAAGTCAAATATTGAAGAGTGCAAAGAAGGATTGACAATAGTGCAGAAATGCTGAGTCAACAGAAGCGCAGAGTTTTCAATTGACAAAGGCAATAGGAGACAAAGACTTTGATGACAGAGGCATCATTCTGATTCAGGTTGGATATTTTTTTGTTTCTGGAGTTGCTAGGGCAACAACACTAGAGAGAAGTCTTGCATGCAGAACATTCCAAAGGATCAGGATCGAGAACGAGTTGAATTCCTTTCTTGTTGAGAGGGAGTGTTAAAAATAACAACAAGAAATGATAAAAATAGAATCTAGAATATTCCAAATTTAATTTGTCCTTGAATTGAAATTCTAATTTAGTCTCACCAGCTACTTGAAAAATAGTTAATTAATTCATTATGGATTAATTAGTTGAATAAATCCAAGTTAGAAGTCTTTGTGAAGTCATGCAATAGTTATCCCTTAAAACAAGGAGATTATCCCTTAATTAAGGAGATATGGTTGAGTTAGATTTGAGTCGTAATTAGTTAGCTTAGTTTATTGAGTTAAGTCCAGTTAAATTTGTTCGAAACTATTTGAGGAACGAATTGTGAGTTATTAGTGAGTTGATGCATGCATTCACTAAACAAGTGTACTCTAGATAGCTAAATATTCCATCATCAAAAACTCGTGCATGTCTATTTTGAGAAAGACCCAATTGAGATTAAATTCAAGGATAGTGTACTATCAGTTCCATGTTTTCTCCTATAAAGGAAACTCATGCATGTAGAAGGAATAAGGTTCCTTGAGGATTGTGCAGTTCTGACAGGGTGAGAGATTAGTGTAAGAGATCAGTGCTCCACTTGGTTGAGAGTGTTCCACTTGGTAACAGGAGGATCACCCTGGACAAAATGTGCAAGGAAATACGAGGCTTCGAGGGTAGAGAGGAAGGCTTGTGAGAAGCCATGTTTTCCTATGAGAATTTGTGAGGATTGTACTGAGAGTTGGCTAGTTTTGAGAGCTAAGGCTAGCTATATAATTCCGATGTATTTCCACCTTGTATGATAATACAAATAGTGGGGTTTTTAGCTGAGGCTTTCCCTGAGGTATTCTCATGTGTATTCTGCATTGATTCTTCTCCTTTTGGTTATATGTGTTTAGCTCGATCTTTCTCAATCTTTAAGCTTCTACAAATTGGTAGTAGAAGTAGGTTATAATATTTTGCATTGATCTATATTGCATTATCGGGTTAACCTAAAATAGATTTTCTACATGGTTGTAGAGAGATAGATCTGTAGTGAAATTTCTACATGGTCCATAATGAAGTTGATGGGAAAAAGGAAGTTGAATCTACATGGGTAAGAAAAACCACTGAAAGATCCCTCAGAAGGAAAATAAAGTATTCATAGAGGAAAGGTGAAGCTTTATGGATGATGGGGCTTCAAGCTTTACCATGCAGCCAACACAAAATAATAACTACGAGTTAGTACCAACTATGACACAAGATGTGGATCCATATATTTTGAATTATTTTCTGTTGAATTACATGAAATCGTTAAGAAACCAGAAATATGTGGAAGGATTACAAGAATTGATAAACTCTTGTGCTTCTAAGGAAGTACCACAGAGCGAGATGAGTGCATTAAGCAACCCACATTGACACAAGAAGAAGACTGGAAAAGAAATGAGGCTTACTGCACATATTATAGAATATGACATGGATCAAGTTATCCTAGACCTTAGATCTGATGCCAATGTCTTACTGAAGCAGACTTGGGAATTGATGGGTAAGCCAAATTTGCAATTTTCACCAATCCAACTAAAGATGGAGAACCTACAGAAGGTTTCTCTTCTAAGAAGGTTGTGAGGTATCATGGTACACATTGAAGGAGTGCATACTACTACTGACTTTGAAGTGATTGAAATTTTTTATGATAGTAATCCCTATCCTACATTTCTTGGATTGGATTGGGAATTTGATAACATGACTATAATTAACTTGAATAAAAGGCAAATTATTTTTGAAAGAAAAAATGTGAGAGCGAATGTTCCGTTAGATCCATTAGAAGGAGTGAGGTGTACTGAACCTGTTAAATATGAGTATAGCGCAGACAACATCGACAACATTTACCAGATAAGAGAGAAAGGAGAAGAATGGATCAACCCTATTGCAGATGGAAATTTGGGTTGGGAGAAAGACAGTCCTTGCACTTCAGATTCATAAGAGGAATTGGAAAATTGGAAAAATAGGTTAGATGAAGTATCTACAAGACGATGTGCAAGGATCACTAATGCAATATGTTGATGACAACAGAGGTAGGTGATTTACCTTTTTATGATGGTTTGGGTAATGTTGATACTTTGTTTAGAGATTATGAAAGACAGATGCCAAAATGTTAGAGGTTTTTAGCTCTAGATCTAGCCCTAAGAGCTACTCCTACTAGATGGTGGGGTAGACATAAGAAGAATATAAGATATTGAAGACAATGTCGAATATTGATGTGCGTAAGGTTTGGTCAAATAGAAACAAAACTGGAAGATAAGTATGATGGTCAAACTGATCCTAGAGAACACATACAGCTCTATATGACAACATGGGAAGAAATTATTTGAGAAGAATGGGTGCATGGATTCATCCATACCTTGCAGACAATTCATCATAATTGGTATTTGGAAACAGAACTGTGACATGGTACTACAAGCTGGGTAGAGATGGTTAATGGATTTATAGTGACACTTAGTTTTGAATATGATTGTCCACAAAGAGATGCAGCCCTCTAGATAGTTAAGAAGAAGATTTGTGAAGATGAAGTTCCATATACCTGGCAACCTAATTGGACTGCGTAGTTAAATAATGTAATGGAATGCTACAATATCACTATAGAATAGGAGGAAGATCCTCGCAATATCAACATCGTAGAATCTGAAGGTCATCGCGAACCAAATGGTATTGAAATAGAGATGCCTCATATAACGAAGCCATTGAGGACGAAGAGGATGAATACAAGGTCAAAATATGAGCCAATGTTTGCAGCAGTGACATATTATTGGGATGAACACATAGTCAATAAGATAACATATCTTTTGCATGAGTACCAGGAGTTGTTTCCAACTAAGTTCTCAGATATGAAGGGCATAGTTGAAGACTTGGGAGTTATGAAGATTCCTCTGAAGCCTGATACAAATCCTGCCAAGTAAAGACCTTATAGTTTGAATCCAAAATATAAGGAAGAGGTGAAGGAAGAATCAGACAAGATGATAACAGTCAGGATCATCAAACTTGTCGAAGAGTGTGAATGGGTGAGTCCCATGGTGATTCAGGAAAAGAAGGCAAAAAGGGAAATCATTATTTGTCTGGACTTGAGGAAAGTGAACGATGCATGTCTTCATGACCCCTTCCCTACACCATTTATAGACAAACTATTGGACACTGTAGGAGTACAAGAGGGCTATTCTTTCATAGATGGCTATTTGGGGTACCATCAGATCAGAATTGCGCCAGAGGATAGACATAAGACAACCTTTGCTACATAATGGGTATCTTACCAATACACATGATGCATGGGGACTTCACTACGGGAGAAATACCATACCATGTGGGTTCATATTGGGGGATATATATTGAGGAAAAAATGATATAATATATTTAGGGATACATAGGGGGTAAAGGGTTTTTATATTAGCAGGCATAAAAAATGGAGCTCAAAGTTAATGAAAAATATAAAGGGGTATAAAAAATGTTAATGAAAAAATTGATAGCTATAATATCTAGTGGTTTTTCAAATTGGGGAGGTTTATTGGGTTCGTATTGGTAGGGGGTTAAATAATGTGATTTTTAGGGGTATTTTCCAAGATGTAATCAAATTAAGGGTGTTATCGCTCAAGTTTTCCCAGAAGTTGTAAGAAGGGGAAAACGGGCCAAGGTAACCACAAACTAAACTTTTAGATACAGATTCTAGCCAATCTGGATCCAGAGAGGGCTCTGTCTTTAATTTTTAGCTTTATTTTTGAAAGATATTATCCTAGTTGTGAAGTTTAGGAGTTGTTTTTGAGTTTGGGTGGTGAGATTCAATAGCAGAGGGGTAAGACTGACTAGTTTAGGACATTGGGCTAATGGAGTCAAAGAAAATGACTTAAATGGATTAGGTTTCTTAACAAATTATGGTTTCACAGGGAAAGATGGTCAAACATGGAACAAATGAAGATTTGGTATAAATGGAATGGTTTCAAAATGGGTGAAGAGAAGTTAAGAATCCTTCAACCTTTTGGAAAAGGGAACTTGAATTGATTACTAATAAAGAGAATTTAAGGATTCTTTAAGTAATAATCAAAGTGAAAGAACTAGAAAAGAAGAGCGATCAAGGTTTCACTGTTTATTCTAATTTAGAAGAAAACATAGATAATAATAACGTTTGAAGATAGATTGCAACTGAGCATATTCCGAATTACTCCTTTTTGTTTATCATTCAGATATGAAACATAGATGATATAAGAAACAAGGAAAAATTTAAAATACAAGGTATAGAGAACTTATTGATCTGGTGTTTGATTCAAGAAATCTATGGAAAGTCCCTTGCATCAATTCTTTATCCAACAAGCCATACAAAAGTTTGGTCCCATGAACATTTTATTCCAAAATAATATTATAGCAATGTATATAAATCCACCCTCAATACTCCAATTGAGGGGATATTTATACAAAATATTTTACACAAAATATCTCATAACAGAGTGAGATATATTCTAGTGATGAAAAATCATTTTTTACAAGAAAAATCATTTTTTACAAGAAAAATCATTGTCTTCTTTAGTAACTTCATGCTGGATGCGTTGTTTTGACTGATACTCTTTACCTGTTCTGATACACTTCGACTTGTTTGATCCCTATTCACCTTTATTCATCTTACTATGGTAAATAGCTCAAAATTTACCTTTTACCAAAGATAAAATTTACAAAATTTCTAACATGTCTTCCCACCATTTTTGCTCTGGAAATTTTTTCTTCTGAAGTTTCCTCAGTCTCACCAGTCTCTGTATATATGAAAAAGTTAGGCTGGATTGTGAACAAGTGCTTTACCTCATGCTAAATATGGAATAAGTTCTCTAAGCTGTCATAGAGAACTTGGCCTGTGGGGAGTGATTTTATTCCTGATGCACTTATTGATGAGCTTTCTTGATTGTCAGCATACTTATGCAACTTGTCTACATAATCAATATGCCTCATTAATCTATCATTAATGACCAAAGGACTTGGTAGCCCTTTATTCTGCAAAATTGTGAACTGCTCCATAAATGAATTAATTTCCACTTACATATCTTGGTACCTTCTCTCTAAGTTCTGCGTCAAAGTTCTCTTAGTTAGAACCCTTTTGATTTCCAAAATGGTGTCTGTCCTGCCTGAGATGCTAAGCTTGTTGGCTTCATCTAGCATTTGTCCTAACAAAGCTCTTGTCTTCTGAATTTCTCTCTGTGCTGCTTTCACTAAATCAATCTATTCATAGATCACTTGCATAGATGGCCACAAATCCTTTATAGACTGAACGATATTAGCCCAAATGATTTTCTTGATCTCTACCAAGGGTTGATCAAAAGTGAGCTCTGTTCTAATTGTTTCACTTTACTTTCTAAGGCTTTAATATCCCTAGTTTTTTCCACAACACTTATTTTGGAGATATCATACTTTCTCTCTACCTTAGCCAATTTCTCTTTTACCTGTTTCAACTCTGTAACTTGTAATCTCATTTCTTCCATGGCCTTTATTAATTCTTTTGTGCTTAAATTAGTACTGCTGCTTGGTGTTGTTCCTTCTTTTGATGTACCTGTTGCAATTGTACTTGTGATTACCTTTGTTGTGGCTACTGGGACATTTGGAGCTAATAATGTTCCAAGTGTAGAGGGGACTGCAGTTGAGACTATGGGGATTACCTCAGGAGGCTGAGAGGTTGACTCTCCTTGCTTTTACTTCAGCGCTTTTTCTAATGTCTGCTCTGTATCATTAAATCTTTCATTAAGTTTCAAGAGCAGGTCCATCATCTCCTCTTTAGATTTTTGTTGTATAACTTCTGTAGTTTGTGGATGCCTTGAAGGAGGTAGCTTCAGCTGTTTCCTCAGGGCAACAATGTCTTCTTCTTCTTTCTTGATTATTGCCTTTATGCCTTTAGCACCTTTGGGATCATGTCCCAATTCGATGATGTTTTATTCTAATGATTTTATTCTGTTATCCTTGGCCAAGGAAGAGGCTTTCTCCAAGTGTAGTTGAGTAGTTGTATTGTCCAAGGAGTCTTGCAGCTTGTGGGCCAGTATTGCTTTGTCAGCCAGTATGGAATAGACCATTTCCTCAGTTTGCTTGTGAAGTTCAGTTTGGTCGATAGGATGAATATCTTTGGCTAGAACCTCCAAGTTTTTTCTGATGTAATTTGCTACTGACTGGGGTTGTTGTACCTTCAGCTTAAAGTAACTCATTAACATTTTGCGTTCTTTAATGTCATAGGCTGACATTAATCTCTGTTGGTTTGTGGGGGAAATTTTCAAATACTGACTATAAATTTGAAGTCTTACAAGATCATTTCAGGCTTTTATCTCTGTGAAATTCTTCTTGATGTCTGAGGCCTATTTGCTTTGTGGCCCGAGGGATGACACTTCTGTACTGTGTTGTCTTTCTAACTCTTAAATTTTTGAACTAGCAGATGTTCCTCCCAATGTAAAAGTTTGTTGCCTAGCTCTTTCTTCTCTCTGGCTGTCTATAGTCTCTTCAATTATTTCCTCTTCTGAAAGAGGATTCAGTCTTTGTCTCTTTTCTCCAGGTTGTTCTATAGATCCACTGATAGGTGTGGTGGTTTCTCTGTCTCTATTTTTATTTCTTTCCTCATTTAGAGGAGTTTGCAGTGCTGGAATTTTTGTTGCTCTATTTTGGGCTAGAGAAATTTGTACTTGACTTTGTTCTTTGGACATCCCAGGCTGATTTGTCATTGTAGGCTGCTCTGTGGTCTCTATTCCTTTGCCTTTGGATGTTCCTGTAGCTAGTATGTTGGCTTCTTGTGGAGGCTGTTGAGAAGTTCTAGCAGTGGATGTGCCAATTGCTGATTGTTGAGATAGCTTGAATGGTACCTGCCCAAAAGAATCAAAATCAAGGGTTTTCTCAAGATCCTTCATAGCATTTTCCATGTTCTTCTACTCACTAACATCTTCTATCAAGGTCCTTTCTACCCATTCATCTAAGTTTGCAAACTTCTCTATTTCTGGGATCCTATGACGAATATAAGAGGATAATTTGTTCTTTGTCCTTTTGTCACATATAAAATTGTTGGGGTCATATGGTACCCACGTAAAACTCTTTTGTATTCTAAGGTGATCTTTTAAAATTATTTCAGCTTCTCTTCATGCATCCCTATTATTGATGACAAAAGGGCCTAGCTGGTTTTTCATTCTTAGCTGAGATTTTTTTTTGGCACCACAAAAATGGAATAAATCTGCATTTATGAATTGGCTGAAATACTCCAAGGCAAACAATCTCATGGGAACATACCTGGGTAATTTGAAAGGACAAAGTTCACACTCATAAATCCTGATTTTTGTGTGATTTTTGTATAGGTACTAGTCACCTATCCTGTACTGCTTTGAGAGCTAGAGAATTTTCTTCATGTCACCACTGATCCTAGGAGGGGAAACTCCTATCAACAAAGAGGTTGTTGGATGTACAAATAAGTCAATGAACTCATTATAAGTGTAAGGGGACTCTAGGGTATTATGAAAGATTGAACTCCAAAAGATGACAGATCTAGGATTCCCTCTAGTGTCCAGTTTTTTGACAGGGAATGGAAAGTTATCTGACTGATAGTATAACATGAGATGGTATATGAAAGAGGTATATTTGAAAACTCATTCTCTTTCCAAATTCAGGAACTGATCATGGATTTTGTTGGTGATGTAAGAGACATAGTTATATTTGACAGTAGGGGGCTGTCTGGGAGTGAAGATTAATAGTAACACTAGGGTAATATCATCAACATATTCACTGGAGTTAAAACCCATTATCAAGGATATCATATCAACAATAAGTCTTCTAATTTCAGTGAAGCAAGTTTGCAGATAAGGAGGTGGACCTTTGGGCTGGTAGTTTGGTAACATGAGGGTTTGAGCAATACAATTTGTTTCTGATTGAGATAACTGAGGACCTTTTTCAAGTAGGTACCCCATGGAAAGAGGAGCAAGGGGCTGAGTGGAGTGGAATTGTATAATTTCATTGATGGATTGAGCAGTTGTGCGAAAAAGAATAGTTTGGAATGGGGACATAACAACTCTTTGGGTGGGATCATAATTAACACAACGATGATGAATTATCTCTGGGAAAACATGGACCGAGGGAAGAAAATACATGGAAAGGTTAGATTCCCACAGTCCAAAAATGTCTGACTTATTCAGATGACTATCTCTAATTTGGCAGAAGCTTTTAAGGTGGTTACTATCACCAGATAATTATTTTATCTAAAATTCTTTATCGGCCAATGGAAGATAATCTAAGTCTCTGTGTGGAGCGTTCATGGGTGTGACATTCAGGGCTACAAGGGTTTCCATCTTTGGTTCTTGTGGATTCAAAGTGGAACTCGGGCTTTCTGTGGGAAAAGAGACCAAACAACAGGTTTGGGGTCTTTTTATGGCATTTACAAACTGTTCTTAACTTGAATTTGGCATTCTCTGGTAGAATTCTCAGTAAAAAACCGCAATTGCAGGGTTGCAGGGTAAACTAGATAAATACCTGTGTTAAAGAGGAAGACCGTACAATGGCAGGTTGGTTAACAGGCTGCCAGCTCATTGCTATAGTCTTTCTAGTGAGGTGGCAGTTGAGAAACTGGAATAGTGGACTCAGTCGTTATTTTGCATGGGAGCTTAGGACGCAGTGCATTACAGTGAAAATGACATTTTATCATTTTATTTAATGAAATTCAGGGTGGCGAGTCTTTTTGCATTTATTGAGGTGGATGACGTAAGTGTGATGTGACACTTTGTCATTATGTAGAGGGTGGTAAGTGGTTTTCATCACACTGCTTTTGAGGTTGGGTGGCTTTGGGCTGGGGGCGAGCAAGCATATTGGCAGAGTGACGCGTGGTGGAGGTATGGTCGGAAAATTGCCTGGTGAGCGCGAGTTAAAGCGCGGTCACTAGGGGTGGCGCGATATCATCATCGACCATTGGATGAAAAGGGGATAATCGGATGGTCGACAGTCGTTGGAGATGGCGGGACTTTATGTATGTGGGTCCGATATATAATTAACCATTAATTAACTATATCGGGGTCAATTCTATTGGTCGGGGTTGGTTATTAATTAACCTGGAGGGTTAATTAATCCCATTTTCATGCGGTGGGAAAGGTTATTAATAAATTTTGGATAAATTTATTAATCCCTGTTAAATAGCGTTTGTGGTTATATTTAACCGAGGCGGGAATACATAATACTTTGGGGATTTATATATAATTACATAATACGGGAAGGGGTTAAAATTTATTTGGGAGTTATATACTATGATTAAAGTTAATATGACTTTGAAATGAAAAGAACCAAGTTAAAATGTTAGAAATTTACATTTAAAACTTAGGCTGAAGTGGGAAAAGGGGATTTTAGGTGATCTTATGTATTTTCCTAAGTAAAATAGGGTTTTTACTTAGGCAAACTTTATGAAATTAAATGAATGATGGATGGATGATTTTGAGTACTTAGGCTTTTAGATCATTGGGTTGAGGGTCCGGTCCCTCCAAAAGTCAGAGAAATGCTCTGAGCCCCTTTGATTTTCAAAGGCCTTAATACTTAGGGGAAATTAGTGAAATATTTAGGGAAAAATGTGAATGGAAGTTAGTTATTTAACCTTGTCTTGCTTGAACTATATCAAGTGTAATGTTTTCTTTGCACTTGTGATAAAAGTAAAGATCAACACATCTAGAGACATAATTCATCACAAGTAATTCTACAACACCATCTACCTACCCTGCCTACTTTAGCCTGACATTTTTTCTTCTTTATTTGGGTGCACTTAGACTGACAAACCCTTATCAAATCTTCCTTTTCTTTTACATGGCAAGCCTACCTAAGTCTGCACTTATTACATCCAAGGGCTCAGATTACACTGTTGAGCTCCTTCTTATTTACTCTACCTATCTACTTATCTGCCAAGATTAAATAGTCTGGTCAAATTTTATTCTCTATCTCTAAAACATGAAATTCAAAGATGAATAAGCTAAGTTTAAGCAGTTTAACTATTCATCAATTGTGGCAAAAGTTTAACACGTTGCACACAATTACTTATTACAGAAAATGAAAAAGTAGCGGCATTTGGACTTGCACACTTTCCTGATCTATTTTTGTTTGGGGTTCATTTCTTTCACTTTTTTTACCATTTTATTCATTTTTCCCTTTGATTTTTCATTTAGGGTATACCCTCTTTACATTTTTTAAATTTTTTGATTTTTTAACAATATAGAAAACCTTTTGCAACAAGAAAGGTATGAACATATTACAGAGCTCATCAAGTCAATCATGAAATATGACACCTATTGGTATAGGAGCATAACAAAGGGTATTGTTTAATATGCCATGAATGCACATGATAGGTCAAAGGCTAATTGAGTGAATCTGTTGTGCAGTTATGCCTTTTGGTTTGAAGAATGCTCCTCCCATATTTTTGAGAGTTGTAGTTGTAGCCTTCAAAGAATATATACACAAAATTTTGGAAGTTTACTTTAATGATTGGATAGTCTTTGGGATGTTGAAGAAACATGTAGCGAGCTTGAGGTTGATGTTGGATACATGTAGACAATACTAAATATGACTGAACTTGAAAAAGTGTATCATTTTTGCACCATTTGGTACATTGTTGGGACATGTAGTTTGCAAGCAAGGATTAACGATGGATCTTGCAAAGATTGCAGTTATTGTGAACTTGCCAGCATAAAAAATAGTGAGAGAACTGCACACGACATTGGGACACACTGGCTATTACAAAAAGTTTATAAAGGGGTATGTGTAGATAACTGCACCAATGGAGAAATTGCTAAATAAATGTGTGACCTTCTAGTGGACCAAAGAGTGCAAGAAAATTTGGATGTACTAAAAGAGAAGATGGTGACTTCACCTAAACTAGTCGTTTTCTGAGACTGGAATAAGGAGTTTCATGTACATGTTGATACATCTTGCATAGCATTGGGTATAGTAATAGCGTATCTAGGAGTAGGAGAAATTGATCACCCCATGTCATTTGCAAGAAAAAAAACTCCAAGGCAGAAAAAGAAATATAGCACGACAGAAAGAGAGGGGTTAGCTATGGTATATGCATTACAGAAGTTCAGGCACTATTTATCGAGAGCACATTCCAAGATGTTCACCGATCACTCTGCATTGAAATATTTTGTGAATAAGCTTATTTTAGGAGGAAAACATTGTCGATGGTTGTTATTGTTCCAAGAGCATGACTTCGAGGTTGTAGTGAAGCTAGGAAGATTGAATGTCGAGCCTGATCAACCATCAAGGATAGAGATATGAGAAGAACCCACAAATATTGAAGATAACCTTCCTAATGCACAATTATTCACAATTAGAGTAGACCATGATCACCTCACAAATATTATTCAATTTTTGGCTATAGGAATGGTGCCGCAGAGTACACTATGAAGCGAAAGAAGTAGTTAGTAGTTAGAGCACCTGATTTCTCGTTGATTGTTGGACACTTATACAAAATGGGGCCGGATGGAATATTTTGCAGATACGTCCCTGAACACAAAATATATAGTATTTTGAGGAAAGATCATGGGGGAGTCGTAGGTGGACATTATGCAAGAAAGTCCACCATGCATAAAATCATGATAGGTGGGTTATGGTGGCCCATAGTGCATAAGGATGCAAAATAATTCTATCAAGCATGTGTGTATGTCAAAGAACAGGGAATTCATCTCGGAGAGATGAGATTCCACTAGTACCATAAGAAACTTTGCATGATTTTGACAATTGGGCTATTCAATTTGTTAGACCTATCGGTCCACCAGGGAAAAGGACTGGTGTGAGGTATATAATCATTGCAACTGATTATTTGACAAGATGGACTAAAGCACATCCAGTGAAGGATTACAATGCATAAACTACTGTGAAGTTCATCTTTGAATATATATTGTTGAGATTTGGTTGCCTAAGGATTCTAATGAGTGACAAAGGGACACACTTCTTTACTAAGACCATTGAAGCATTAACTGAGGAATTTCACATTTACCACCAAAAGAGAACTCCTTATCATCCTCGAGGAAATGGAACCATGGAAATTTCAATAAGATTCTAGAGAATTCATAGACCAAGGTATGAAATGTGAACATAGATGATTGGGATTTGAGGATTCTAGTGGTGTTGTGGGCATACATGAAAACATATAAGAAATTGACAGGGAAGACATCTTTTACTTTGATATCTGGACAAGAGGCAATTATGCCTATAAAGTACATTATGCCAAGTTTGACAATCAGAGTGTTCATAGATATGGAAGACCCTTACATTATGAAGGAAAGGATATCGCAGTTACTGGCTCTAGAAGAAGACAAGTTCACAGCAGGGTTCCATCAGCGAGTGCGGAAAGAAAGGGAGAAAGTTTGTCATGACAGGGACATAAAGGAGAAGACATTCTAGAAAGGAGATATTGTACTATTATATGATAGAAAATTCATGAAATTCCTAGGAAAATTTAAAGCACATTGGTTAGGGCCATATGTCATCAAGGAAATCTCTTATGGTGATGTAGTTCAGCTCATGAGGTTAAATGGTTAGTTGATTCCAGGATGATTGAATGGTAGCAGATTGAAAGTATGTAGGGATGATTTTGTCCCTAGAACTTTGCACTAAGGAATGAAGGGAAGAAAATATTAGTGCCACCTGTAGTTGAAAGTGGGCATGAGACTATAAACTACTCTCCATAAAGGGACATCGCCAAAGGGAGATTACTGTGTGATACTCAGGGGTATGATGAAGTCTGAAGGAATTATGATGAAGAAAGAATGACTATGCCACAAAGGAAGGTTCATCAAAGTTGGCTGAAAATATGACCATTGGAAGGAAAAAGCCAATGTTAAAACGAAGTTTTCGTTAAAGGGCACGAGATAAATGCATTTATGAAGCACAATTGGCCAAATCTAGCACCATAACTACATTAAATGACCAAGATCTTAACCAATCATGGTGCTGGGAATTCAAATTCATTATAAAAACCATATCTTGCGCCATATTTTACACTTTGTTGTCTGGAGAATTCTGTTTGAGAACTTTCAATTAAGTATGAGAGAAGTAAGTCATTTTATGTCTGAGAGAAGCTTTGAAGAACTTGGTAGGATGTTTGTAGAGAAAGGATTAGCAAGTATTATGGAAACACAGGCCGGTAAAATCATAGTGATGGATGTATCCATGTCCCCAAGGTGCGTGAGGTCACCAAGGAAGTAAGTACCCATAGAAGCTGAGCCACAGAAGGAAAAGCGGCCAATTGAGGTCTCTGGGGTAGAACTAAGAACATCCCCGAGGAAGAAGAGACAAAAGTGTGAACAAAGAACAAGGGGGGCAAGGGGAAGAGACCTATGTAGAAGGGAAAAAATTCAATGTAGTAGAAGGAACCATAGGAGATACATGACCATGAGGAAGAGGCCGAGGTGCACCGGATGTAGACAGAGGGTGAAAAAATTCCCTTTGTTCTCCCACCTTACATGTTATTGAGAAAACTGAGCACCAAGTCAGTCAAGGACCAAAAAGAACCAAAGTTTGGCACGTTCACTTCATTTCTACTGGAGGATGTGTCATTTGATGATGAAGTGTGGGGAAGATCCCAATGTTGAAAATAGAGGACTCATATTTCAATGAACGGAGAAAATACCCATTATTTCATCCGAGAAGATACCTACAATAGGTATATTACCCAAAAAGTGGAGTTGCAAGGTTAGAGCTGCACCAATCAGTTGTAGGATTGTAGAGAGTAGGCTTGTTAAATATGCTAAATGTGCCACACTTTGGTAGAAGCACATCTAGTATAGCCTGTGTGCGACAACTTCTCACATTAGTACATGATGGATGCCTCTGGCTAGGGACAAGGATCCCGATCTAAGAAATGTTGATCAAAAGGATTACCAGACTACCTCACCAAGGAAAAGACCCTGCAGAAGAGTTTGTGGGAAAGAACTAGGACAAGGCGATGGCACAAACAATGAAGGATAAATTTGAAATAGTGAATAAATTGCATGGGTATGAAATTAACTCCATCGACGAACAAGGGGTGCACTTCACCACACACATCTTAGTGGTGAACATCACGTGGAAGTGTAGAGAAAATGAGGTCCTTGTAGTCGTGATTTCTTTGGTTGCATAGTGCAGTGTTAGGGTCTAGTATAACTGGGTCGCTTACTTCTATAAGGATTTTTTCATAGACTATAGGGAAGCACAAGAGGAGGGGAAGACATTTCATTATGTGTGGTTACTCATCATCATTGTGCTAATTGCATGGAGGGAGTCGGAGGACTCACAATTTCTTCCTGTTGAAATAGATGTATGTGAAGTTGCATGGTATGCCTCACTATGGCATACAAAGGAGTCATCACATGCGATGGAAAATAGGATTTTCTTCATACTTCTATCAATGGATTTACACATGGATGTGAATCAACACCCAAGATTGTCACCCAGTTTATATAGGCAATACTGCAACATCGGAGACTTTAAAGTAGACTTCCATTGAGTGTATGTGAAGGCAAGGAGGGACCCGATGAGGACATGGAACCCATTGTCATATTTAGTGATCGAGGATGACTTACTCATAGTAGTAAAATTTTGGTTAGCAGTGTGGATGGCTCTACCCATCAAAGATGTTGGAACAAAGAAGGTTACCCTGTAGGATGCAGGTCCGAGTGGAAAGGGTACCAAAAAAGAACAAGGCATAGAAGAGACAGAGCCAGAACAGGAACATGGTACTCAAGAAGCCCTCAACGATGTAGGAGCATCAGAGGAGTATTTCATCATTAAAAAGAAGGTACCTACAACAACGATGTTGGGAATGAGGAAAAACCAGAATGTGAACAAGTCTAGGGGTGCTATACCACTTGTCCTCAATGATGGGGACATCAATGAGATCAGGGAGAAGGTCCAAGAGGTAACAAAAAAGACTTGGGATATAATTGAAAATCACTATAAAGTGATCTTGGATGAGGTTTTGTAGGGTATCGTAGAATTGAAGGCACTGTCACAGGTAGTGAGACAACCAGAGAAGACAAATCAACCACTACACGCAAAGCAACGAATAGAGACAACATTTGGTGTTAGGATTTTGTAGGTTCCAACTGGAGCACTACAGTTCGAAGCACCGGAGGATGGGGAATGAGCTAAATCTTGGATCAGTGTCAACATGAAAATTTATGTGCTATCAATTTAGGTATTGCATGAATTCCACTAGAGCATAACATTTGAGTTGCAGGAGCAGGAACAACGAACTTTGTTGTTGACTAGTCAGGTGGAAAAGGAGAAAGCTTCACTGAAAAGGGAGTTGGAGTAGTTTTCTAAATAAAGAGATGAGGCATGGTAGAAATAGAAAAAACTAGAAAAATCCATTGTAGACACTTGTAGCAGAGTTCTGGATGTGAAGGTACATGAACAGGAGCCACTAGTAGAAACGTTTGCGAAGCTCACTCTTGTGATAAAGGAATCAAATAATAAGCTCGTGAAGATGAAATTTGAATATGAAGTGAAGATGTTTGAGCTACAAATAAGGATGCAACCAACCATGCCACTAGAAGTACAGGAGCAGAGGGAGAAGAATTTGAAGTCTACACTGAAAGGCATCTTCGACACAATGGCAAAATGTGGGAAGTTTCTAGATGAAACTATGTAAGTTTGGACCTCACTATTGGAGGATCTAGATATTCAGAAGATCGAGGAGGAGTTATAGGTGAAGCATAAGTGGTGGGAAGAGATCTTAGAAATTGTGAAGACCCTACCACTCTCGCAAAGGCTTTCCATCATTATTGAAGGAAATAGCCTACAGCCTTCTATAGTACTTCTTTCTCCCTTTTCTTCGGAGGAAGGAGTAGATATTGCAAGAGAGCACTCAGTCGTGGTAGGATGAGGCCCTCTAAATTTCGCAGGTATTGGATGGAAGGGTCAAGGAGTTAAATAAAAGTGAAAAAGAATTATTGTAGAACACTGTTGGTACAACTACAGATCCATTGATGGAGGACGTGTGCTGAAAGGAGAAAAAAGTAGCATAAATACTTCAGCAATACAGTGCAATCTACAATGGTATTGCAGCGAAGATCAAGGGCGTCGTAGTTGAGTGACTCAGGATGAGTCACATGTGAGCGTTGGGGGCCTGTTGGGCGCAACCCAACTTTGTCTAGTTTTGGTCAAAGACTCCACATTTTTAGGAGTGGAGTGCATGGAGCCCACGACTTTCTATTCATCGTGTAGTGTCTACGAGATTTTCGGTGGGTCAAAGAGCCTTATTTTGTAATGGGCATTGGGCGTGAGTTCATTGTTTTATCGGATCAATAGTCTATGGACCATGGTTTTGTAGTAATGGAATCTATAGAACGATATGTAATACTTTTTTGACGAAGTAGAAGTCAGATTTGGTGTTCATGAATTAGTTATATCTTCTGTCTTTAGTCTTTATTTTTGGGCTTTAAGTGAAGGCTCCATAGCTAAGTGCATGGAGGCCTTGAAGAGTGTGTATTTGAGTGCACAGACCACTTGCAGCTGGGTGCATAGGTTAAATAAGTGCATGTATTGAAATATCCATCTTAATAAAGAAGAAGAGCATTTGGCAAAGTCTTGTGTATTTGTGTTCATTATCTGTGTTTATACATACTTTTATTTATGTTTTTTACTGAATTATGGGAAGGAATACTTGTTATATTATTCTATGACATGTTTATGTGATGTGAAAATATGTGAAGTAAATCATCAACGTGAAGTTATTTATGTATGCAAAGTTGTAGATAACTTCAAAACATAAGTAAACACATGGATTTTGCAATGTGCATATCCCTCTAGCTACAGAAACCTAGTTCTGGAACCTCCCATAACCGCTTCGAGTGAGACTACAGTCTACTTGCAGGTTGTTGTCAAAAGGGGCAGTTGTTGTTATACAGAAAAATGACCCCCTCATCATCTCAGAGGGGAAAGACATGATAGCTGAAACAAAGACCAAGATCACATTCCTTGTTTCCACACTAACGCTAGCTATACATTGACAACTTGCTTCATAAAGCTTCTCTGTAAGCCTAAGGGAGTATTTGTGACCCCACTAACTCTAGTTGTTAGTTCGGGAACAACATTAGTGGATCCTAATGAAGTTCTAAAGGTCAAAGGAGCGAATTGACTCATGAATATCTAGATATTTGCTCCTAAATCTACTCAAGAAAAGCAAGGAAACATCTCAAGTTCGACCTATTTGTGGGATTTCTAATCCTAATCAAGGAGGCAAATGGGAAAGAGTTGAAAAGCATGGCAACTTCATTGATTTTACCTTAAGGAACTCATGGAGGAACTTGGCAACCCTAACCCGATTTCTACATAAGCAAAGCTAGGGCTATGGTGATAGAGGTTAGATCATTTGAAAGGATATCTTACTTGATTGTTGATCATAGTCTCAAATCTAAGCATAAGAAGCTGGTAAGGAGGGAGAGAGAGAGAAGCTGGAGGGGTAAGGGAAATTTGATGCAGCAAATGGTTGTAATCACTCTTCTGACATTAATATAGAATTGTAGTTGTACTGTCTACTCTGTGGTGTTGGTACTATCATTCATTTATTTGTTTGTCTAATACCTTTTAGCACAAGTAGCTTAGTTTTGTGTAACTAGATGTCTTTTATGTATTCATGTATTAGTTATCAAGGTTGTATGTTGTGATTATGCTTGTCTCTTCTATGTGTAGGACTTGATCTGTAGTTAGTTCAGGGGACTTCCACCTAGCTGCATTGTGTTCTCCAGCAAATCTACACGAAGGCTTGAGGTAATCCATCTATTTTTCTTTGATAGTTAGTTAATTTTTATGGACATGCATGTAACTTTGTGACAACTACAGATAATCTTATATTCTGCCAAGGGTCACGGGAAGACCCTTGAAGGTATCTCCATTCTCCATACATCATGCATTTTATCCTATAGTATAATTGGCGACTCCACTAGGGAGTATACATTTAGTTCCCGATTTATGCATATTGTTCTTAGTTTCCTCCTCCTTCTAAGACCTCCCTATACTTTTGCATTCCCTTTTTGACCCACCAAAACCTTGCCACACTCTGCCTTCATATATTCAGCCTTGAATCTAATCCTAAAAACCCTGTTTTGAGCTGCTTTCCCACACTAACATAGGTTAGCAGACTAAACAGTGCTTTATAAAGCTCCGTGTCTGCACAAATAGAGTGTTAGTGGACCCAATAACTCTCTATGGCCACTTCTATAGAGCGTTATCCCCCCATGTTATCAGGAAATCTAGTGTCCACTCAGAGCTGCTAGTCCCACTAAGGCTGGTAGCTATCTTAGAAACAAACAAACTAAAACCACTTTCGCTTTCCTTTATGAGAAGTAGATAAGAGGGGAACAAAGGACACCAACCTCAGTCTTGTGCTTGGTTCCTTGCTTGGATCCTCTCCCTTCTAACAGATCCTTGATGCTCATCCTTCATCTACCTGGCTTCAAAAAGCACCTGTGGAATCAAAGCAGCATAATACTATTGAGGAATAGAGATCTACAATCATAAACAATATAGGACCAGATATATATTGACCACACAAATGCATATATCATCAAACATACAAGAATGTGGAGGAAAACTTGAATAGCTTTATTATTATCAAGAATAGCAAAGAGGATTACAACCAATTGTTCTGACCGAACATCATCCTCCAGCATGAAAGCCCTTCTTCACCTCATGTAAAGCTTAGATCACCCAACACTATGATGTTGCACTAGGAAACCAACAGCACTTCGTTACAAGATACAAGATTCCAGCTTCTGGATCTTTGTGATGAGGGATCCATATATAGATGATTGCAGGGGGGTGAGTCAGCTTCTGGGATTTTGATTAGTGTCTTCTCTCTGATAGTTCTTGATTCCACTTGGAGATTGATGATCT
>APFE030683158.1:352040-390190 GCA_000404065.3 Pinus taeda | reverse complement strand
AAATACATCGCCTGATTACCAACTAATGATGTAAGTTGTTAACAGGCGCGAGAGGAATCACCAATAATGACAATGACCTTCAAGGTACTACAGTACAATTTACGTGGTGTGAAAAATGACTTGGCGTCGAACACCACGCAAAATCTCTCGGTCGAAGGCCATTGATGTAAACCTGTCGCTGAAAGTGAGAAACTTTCCATTGAGGCATGCAAGCTTCAAAGTACTGAAAGGGGTTGTTCCAAGGTTGACTTCTTCGATAATGAGCTGATGTCGACAAGAAGCGACCTCTCATAGGAGGGCCTTAATGAATCCCACATCTATGACACTGAATAGAGAAAATTATTTTGGAGGTGAAAACAATCTGATGATACAGGGTTCAGGGTGGTGGTCATGAAAGAATGGAACATGAATGTATTGCAGTGGATGAGACACAGGTAAATTCTTTGAGCGACTTCTCCTGAACATACCGGTGACACTGACATGGATTGGTAGTGTTAACCCCAAATATGGATGGTGTGATGGACCAATGGTGATATGACCGGTGAACGCAATAACCCAACCTGACTCAGACAGAGTGAAAGTGTCATGTTCAAGAGCGACTTGCTACCAATAAAGTTTCTTCAAGTTTTCTTCCCAATTTTCCCCAGTCATTGTTGACCAGTACCTCTTTGTTTTTATCAAGCTTGAGGAGGATAACATATTCTTGTTCTATAATTCACCCTTTGGGTGAACCCGTCGCTATGTTTTAATGAGCCTAGCGACAGTGAAACTTGTTCTCATTGATTTTAACGAGTTTAACGACAATGATAACTCGGTCTTTTTTCAATTTTAGAGAGTCTGAAAAGGGACGGAAAGGAAACTCCAATAATCCTTTTTTGTCATATAATCCCTTACGTCTGAAAAAGTATAAAATAATACGAAAGGGATGAATTTTCTATAGTTTTAATGAGCCGAACAAGACAAACGCTTGATCTTTTTGTGTAATAATCCCTCAGGTCAAAAAATATTAAAATTTAGAGGAGGGATAGAACTTCCGATGACTTTAATGAGCGAGAGAGGCCAATCTCTCGACAATCTTTTCATATTTTACGAGTCAGAAGAAAAGAGCTTAAGGAAGATTCGTTTTTTGAGGAACGAGTGATAATTTTGGGTAGCAGCTAATTCCAAGCAAGGTTTGGAATTTTCCAATCACAACAGTGTCACAAGGATGGCTAACAAATCACTCGTTGCAGATGTTCCTCAAAAGGGGTAAACAATCAAATGGAGGCGTATGATCGGCTAAAACAGAGTGGAGGTGATGATGAGAACACGACCAAGGATCAAAAGCTGATGATAATGCATTCACAATGGTTATTTACGTGAGATTGGCTCATTTTTTAATGAGCTTAAACTCTGGGGGAAACATTTGATCATTACTTAGGTTTAATTTTTAATGAGCTTGAACTTCACATAAAAATTGCTCGTGCCAGTCATATAATAAGCACATCTCATCGATAGGTTCAATTTTTATGGAGCTTGCACCATTTGAAACTTTGCTCCACATCCTTTCGTTATGCAAGCTAGGAGTGACCAATCCTATGAGTTTAAAGGGTTTGAGAATCTACAAACTAAGAAAATAAATGGTCGCTCTTCACTTGCATGCAAAAAGGTTTGCATGCCCCTAGGTATAGTGAAAAATTTCCAGGCTACCATATAGAAGTTCTCGCATTTGCAAGACAGTTTCCATCCACACCGCAGATAGAAACACTTCCTCGCTTAGTCCATTTGGAAAAATGTGATTCTAAACCCCAACCACCTAACCTTAACGAGGGAATCTTATTCTGGTCTAATCCCATTTTCCTATATGGATGGGTGTCGGACCATTCATTTTCCTTCGTAGAAACCTACTTTATACCTAGATTTTTCCTGCCAGAGCAGGCCAGGGTGCATGCCCCCCAGGATTCAGTCATGTCCTCCCGAATTACTCGCATTCTTCAAGTGGATGGACTAGATATTGATGAGACATTCCTTGCATGAAAAGACCGTTTAAGGATGGCATTTGACTATTAGCTATGTGTGAGCCAAGGAACGAAAGCTGGTCTACGAACTGGACCACTCGGCCTTCACGCGGAAAACACATTATTCTAAAGAGTGAGGAGATAATGACTCCCATGCTATAAATATAGTCACACCCAAGGAGTAGATTATAGTCTAGAGGTCCTTGGACTACCATTACGTTCATATAAACAATTTTCCTTGTCAAAGTAATAGGCACATTTGGAAGGATCCCTAACGGTCGGCTGGTTCCTTTGTCGAAGCCTGTCAAATTTCTCATCTTAGGTAGAAGCGGTGGTGAACCAAGCGCTTTCCAAGTAGTTGAGAAAAGGATACTCATAGAAGCCCCTTCATCTATGATGGTATTGGCGATGACCATTCTGTAAGCTTGTACAATGATTTGGAATGGTACACTAGCTGGTAAACAGGGTCTGACTAGTAGATTCGAATCGAAGGAAATGATTAGGTTGCTTGGAGGTGGGACCAAATAGACGGCCAGATATGACTCTGACGAACTTCCTTCCTGCGGTAAAGGAATGGGTAGATTTCCCCCACATTCATCGAAGTCTGTGTTTACGAAAAGAATTTGAACTGTGTCATTCTGATTCTCTCCGGTGACTGTATCATTAGAAGATGGACCTTCTGAAGGTAAGACCGGGTCAGTTGCCGCCTCGACATTTTGACTTTCGTCTGGTGTGGATTCAGAGGGTTTATCTTCAATGGTATATGCTTCAACTGACCACAATGGTGTGTCAGTCGGGTTTTCAACTAGTGATGGACTCGGTAAGAGTTTCTTATATCTAGGAGGAAGCCGTAGCGGTGAAGCAGGATGATTATCCAAAACTCTTTTAGCTTCATCTAGGAAGGGACAACGGTGGACGACATGATCGCCTTCACACAGTTTACAAGGAAATTTTCATTTCCTTTTCTATCCAGATACTTCACTTTTACTAGTTGACGGTGTACTTTCAACATAATCATCAGAGGTTGACAACACCAGATTGTGCAAATGAGGAGACCAGTGCCTTAAGATCCAAGGGATGCAAGGACAATCTCGATGATAATGGTCTCCTTTGCAAATGACGCATGGAGATTTAGGTTTAGATAGTGCAATGTGTGGATTTTCACTAGAAAACGCATGGTTGCCCCCTTTTTCTTTTGGCTCCTTCTTCTTCTTTTCCTTTTTCTCCTTCCGCTTCTTCTTCTTCTCAGTTACTTCATCTTTAGCTTTACCAGCTTCATCAAGCGAAGAGGAAAGAGGAGAGGGAGAAACGAACGAAGTAGAAGATTGGGGGTAACTCTAGTATCATCTAGTTGCTGATTTGATTGCTCAGGAATTGCGGTGATTTGAATGACAGAGGTCGAGAAGAGCCATATTGGCAAGCCGATTGTCAATCCTAGAAATGACAATGTAGCCATATGAGGTGCACCAACATCTCCCCAAGGGGAGAAGGGACTAGGATTTCCTCCAAGGGGAAACCTTTAGTTGGTGGACTCCATTTTCTCAACCTAAGATCAACAAGGGAACAATGATGTTATTTTGATTAAAATAAATTTTAGATGCTTTGAGACAACTTCTTTTTTCAATTTTTAAGAGTCGAGAAAAAACAAAAGATGACCCTAGTCGCCTTCGATTTTTAATGAGCCTGAAGTGACAAGTGCTCAGATGGACCTTTTCCTTCAAGGAGTCAGAAAAGGAATGAAAGAGACTAGTCTGGAAATCTAGACAGAGGGATTACCAAACTAATCGCAAAACTGGAGAATACATTTTATGGTACGGCAGTCAATCTTCTCGAATGTTGTGCTCACTGCATTGCAATCGAAAGGGCAGTAGACACGGCTTCCTAAGGATAAAGGACAGAGCCTGTTGTGGTCTCCCAATATATACTCGACGGTATGTGGGAGCACAAGTATGTACTGGACTTGTCGTCTCAAAGAGGAGGAATCACCCAACCAACAATGAAAGCGATAGTTACCAGGCTTTACGATGCTGGAATACGTCTCTAGCCTAGGCTTCTAAATGTTGTGCGTTAGGTTCCAAAGCATTTTTAGGTTCATTAAATTTATTTTACAGTTGATCTTTCTTAAGGAATTTGCCTTTCAGGTTCACTACATGATGTAGATATACAATTCCTAAAATGCAATCTAAGATGATAAACAATCGTTTAATCTTCTTTCTTCAATGAAAATCCTAGCTACTAAGGAAAGAGAATTGAGGTTCTTTTAACATAGAGCACAGAGCACACACTAGATGCACTGTCCTAAATCAAATCAACAAGCAGTCTAAATGCAAATGCACATGCATGTATTTGTTTTCAGCCTTCTTAATGTGTGAATGACAAGAAGAATGCTAAGTACAAATCTGAATTATTTTTTCAAAGCGACAATACTAACAATTTTTCTTCAAAATACAAAACGAAGATAATGACGACACTTTGCAATTTTTGTTGGAAACCTAATCCTCAATGGGTTAGTGTGGAAGCCGAATGGACAAAAGGAGTCCAAGAGACCTTGGGATGTGAAACCTAATGGTCACAACAATGTACTATAAATGTATATCAGTTGTTAATAAAAATGTATTGTCATGCTTTATCTTTCATATTTCTCTTGTTGCCCATGTGTGTTTAACATGGTATCAGAGTAGGAGATTGTTGGTCCTACTCCAATTTGAGCCACTTGTTTTGTGGTCTCTATGTATATGCCAGTTCTGCCTTTCTCCTAATCAAAATTGAGTAGAATTTCCACCTTATAAAGCGTTTTACTGTGTGCAGACCTGCCAGTTCTACCCATTACCTGTAACGCTCCATTAATTCATTGTCTGCCAGAAATCTGTTGCCTCTCCTACTTGACCTGTGGCACTCTATATGTTGCACTTGACTTTGGCTATTTTAAGACTCTCATTTGCGTTACTTGCGCCCTTTATCTGAAATATTCCTTTTATACAAACCTGCGCCTGACATTCACTTGAACGATGAAACATGCCTCTGCCTGACACTGCCAGCATTGTCAAAGCTATTATTGTGTAGCTGCATTGTGAGACTATTCACTGGTCCGCTTGATCGAATCACATGCTCACTGTAATTCAAGAATCCGAAGAATCGAACATGTGACTTGAACCTCGCAAGGTGCCATAAAGAAAACCTGGTAGAGGGTGTCGAAGCCAAAGAAAAGAAGTTGTGACTTTAGCAAATAAGAAAGGCACATCATTTGTGCTCCTAGAGCTTTCAGTAAAGGCAGAATGCGTATCTCTCCTATCCCTCGCTAATAGTGACATTGATTCTGGACACTTGTGCCCTTTAATTTGGCATATTTCGGCTCCTACTTCCTAACCATTCTGCTTCTGTTAATTCGTCTACCTGGGAATTTGTACAAAAAACAAGGCAGTCTTTGCAACTTCCTTTTGTTGCTTCCTAGGCTTAAATGGGTAAATCCTACGCCATTATTAGGTTCTGTATGGATTTAATCCATGTTTCTTTCCCATAAGAGCTCCACACAAAGGTTTCCATCAGATTCGATCCCCAAGACCTGTAAAATCGCAGGTAGCATAACTCTCCTCTCATGCACCTGGCGTAACATCCCTCTCTTCTCCCCGTCACAATGTACTAGGAAGTTGCATGTGACCATTCCTTCCTCTTCTTTTCCTTCGTTTCCTCATTTCAAAACCCTTTGCTGCTTTGTTTATTCTCCTTCTCTCAATGCAAAAGACAACATTACTACTGCTTGCAAACCGTCAGTAACAGAAGAGGCAACAACAGACGTTTCAAGGGAAGCAATGGAGGTATTGGATATCCGAGTGGGTCGCATTCTAAAGGTGTGGAAACACCCAGAGGCGGGTTCCTTGTACGTCCAAGAAGTTGATGTGGGCGAGCTGGAACCCTGCACCATATGTGGCGGCCAACTCTCCTCCTCCTCACACCGTGATAAAGCAATTACCTTCCTCTTACTCCAATCATATTGGCAAGGACCAACAACGGGAGTAAACTCAAGGAACATGCAACCTTCCTTTGCAAGTGTGACTCCTCCCATCTTCAATGTGATATAATCAGGTAATTTGGGTTTCATCCCAAGTTCCCCTTCATCTTTGAAGACTGTATGCTTGACATATATCTTGTCAGTTTGATGCCGCAAAAAAAAAAATTGGACTGAGTTGGATCATAGTGGCCCAGACTCGAAGATAAGCTGGAAGTCTCAAACAATTCATCATTAGAACTAGCTTTCACAACCTTAGAATACCAGTGGTTGGAACTGAAGTGTGTAGAGAGAGGTTGTAAGTGCCTGGTAGCAGCGCCGCATAGAATTTGAGTACCCAAACCTTTGAGCTTCAGCATTTTCTTCTTCTTCTGTTGGAGATGGTCACAACGCGTAGGGTTTTTAACTATGTTTGGGTGCCAAATCAAAGGTGATGGTTTTGGAAGTGATTGATTTGCGAGATATATAAATTGGAGCATGGAGATTCTCACTGAGGATGACTCTACAATTGTATGAAAAGTTATAGTTTTTTGTACCATATATGGCAAATGGATTAAATGCTTAGATTAGTAGTGTTAGGGGCATAT
Source organism: Pinus taeda (assembly GCA_000404065.3). Lineage (NCBI taxonomy): Eukaryota > Viridiplantae > Streptophyta > Pinopsida > Pinales > Pinaceae > Pinus > Pinus taeda. The sequence goes on along the minus strand of APFE030683158.1, from coordinate 383,600 downwards.
CAAACATTGGTGTACACCTTTAGTTTTATTTGGAACTACAGTAAAATGCCAGTTTCATGGAGATTTTGTTGATGGGAGATTTGATTTCAGTATCAAGGACAACACATGTCAAGTTTGTGCAAGGACGTGTCTGGACCAAGACTAGTTGGTGTAATTTGCATATGACTGGTACGAGTTTTAGAGTTAATAACACTACTGGACATGGCCAATTAAAGGCTATTATGTATGGTTGTTTTCCCTGAAAGGAACTGATAAGTTGGAGACATCTTTGTTGAAACTACATTACCAATGAACTATTAACAAAGGTACTATTGAAATTAAAACACCCGTGGAGCTTATTAGGAAAGGAGACAAGGTTGCTTCTTCTGAGGCAGTTTTGCTGGAAAAGCTTGGCATTTGACCATTTTCCTATGGATTGATTGTGCAGTCTGAATAGAAAAATGGATCGGTATGTTCTTGATATCACAAAGGATGATTTAATAGAAAAATTCATTATTGATATTTCTATTGTGACAACTCTTTCTAGTATTTGAAGGATCTAAGAAAGTTTGCAGTTGTTGTTGCCCCAGTTGTGGCACTATATTTAAAAATCATTACAGTTTCTTTCTACATATATATGCATTGATTCCTTGATTCATTTGCTGCACATTTAGAAAGGATATTGCTGTGTACTTTGAGTGGGTATTACTTTTCTGCATTGAGTAGTACTTGTGATCAGTTTTTTAAGGTGTAAAATCTGAGATTGAAGAAAAATGGCTAGAATCAGTGAAGTATTAGAGCTCCTCAAAACTCTTATATTGTCTACTACTCATGATACATTAAAAGTCAGCAAAGTTTCTCTCACAGACATTCAGGTTTGTCTACAAAATGCACAGGAAAAGATTGATTTTTTGCAGCTTGAATCTCAGCTACAACAAGAAGAATTAAAATAGAGGTGTCATTCTGAACATGTTTCTGTTCAGAACATTGAGACTGCAACCCATCAGAAGCAAGACAATATTGTTGAAGTTGATTCAGATTTAGTACCCAATAAATTAGTAGTTGTACATGAAAATACAGAAACTCAGCCTGCACTTCCCAATCCCATCATCAAACCTTGGGAACAGCTTGTCTGCAACAAGCATAGAACTGGTCTTGGATATGACAAGGACTTGTCCTTTCATATTCCATACTATGCCAAGCCCATTCAGTTTCAGAGTGCTAGATTCATTAATGATAGTTCACCTGCTCTTGATGACAGTTCACCTCCAGTTGTTCCAGACTCTGCCCCTCTTCCACAACAACAACAAAAACAACAACAGATTGTGAAATGCCAACTTTGTGACCGAGTTCACCATTCGAAAGACCATTGTTTTGATCTTCATCCATGTAAGCACTCTCATAAAACCACCCATTCTTCACACAGATGCTTCAGAAACAAATGTCCTGCAAGAAAAAAGATTCATCTTGGATGGATCGCTTCTTGGCAATGGGCATCAACAGCCAAGAAGATATTCCAATCACATGTCAGAACTTGTTCCAGAGTATTGAACACTCATGCAGTTGAGTTTTCTCCATCATCTCACCTTGTATCTGATAGGGGGGGAAATGATGTTCATCTACAAGCTTCAAATTCACATCAAGCGAGCCTGAGCCACAACCTGTCACACCAGATTCAGAGTTGTAGCCAGAAACAAAGATGCCCCTGAGCATGCCTTTAGTTGGTAATCAGGGACACTTCCTCTAGTACAAGACTTCAGATTCTTGCCAGTTTCGGAAGAATTCCAGGAACAAAATTGAGGACACTTCCTCTAGTATAAGACTCCAGCTTCTTGCTAGTTTTGGAAGAGTTCCAAGAATTAAATTAAGCATTCCAGAGTTGTTGGTCATACTTAAACCATCACAAGTTGAGACTTCCCTTTTCAGGTTGAAGTTCTCCCTTTTATGCGAGGTGAGACCTCCCTTTCATGGTTAAAGGTTTCCCTCTTCAAAACAATAGGAGCACTTCCTCTAGCAGAAGACTTCAACTTCTTGCCAGTTTTGGAAGAGTTCCGGGAATTGCACTAAGTGTTACAGTGTTGGTGGTCATCCTTAAACCACTGCCCTTTATACCAACATTTTAGAGAGCACAATCAGCTTAGTGTTGCCATGCATTTTTGCACATTTTGTATTACACTCTCTTCTTGGACTCATACATAACCCTTCGGATTAAGTGGGGGAATGTTGGACACCTAATCCTCAATGGGTTAGTGTGGAAGCCGAATGGACAAAAGGAGTCCAAGAGACCTTGGGATGTGAAACCCAACGGTCACAACAATGTACTATAAATGTATATCAATTGTTAATAAAAATGTATTGTCATGCTTTATCTTTCATATTTCTCTTGTTGCCCATGTGTGTTTAACAATTTTGAATTGAAAACTGCTTTCAACACTTGAAAAACCACTAATTCAAATCAAATACAAGAGTAACAGTATAATCGACTATCAAGAACAATAGGATTCTTTTCTATGACTAAAACGACACTTGCGACACTTCCAAATCAAGAAATGACAGTGTGATTACGCTACTTCTTTGTAAAAGAGAACTGAAAATGGTGCATAATACATAAAAACATTGACAGCTCTTTGCAAAATGGAGGTGGAATGTTGGAAAGGAAGGGGGTTTCCACAATGGCACACTGATCATAGACAGCAAAAGTCTTGAATAGAGCTAAAGAGAGTGAATAAAAACCAAAGTCTAAAGGAAAAATTATCCTTTTCTAACCATTGCACCTATTACACAGGGAATCGAGTATGCATCTCACCTACTGCACACGGGAGGTGCGATGCATACAGACTTCCTTAAAGAGAGGGTGTGATGGTACCAGTGCAAGACTTTTACTTGGTCTTTGGTCACAGCTTGCAGCTCAGTTTAGGGATTTAGGCTGAGCAAGTGATGTTCAGTAAATATAAATCACAGGGGTTGATCTAATGAGGTTCAGTTTATAAACAAAAACTAGAGATAGACTAAAGCAGCATTGATCTACTTTGCACTTGCATAGCAAATGTAGTTCGAAGGCTAGCTGGCTTGAATTCAGGCTCTGTCTGTAATTTTATAAAAAAAACAAATATAGACAAGCAAACAATCTATTCGCTCCCCAGTGGAGTCGCCATTTTGGTATTGGGAAATCTAGTGTCCACTCGGAGCTGTTAGTCCCATTAAGACTAGTAGCTATCTTAGAAACAAACAAACTAAAACTACTTTCACTTTCCTTTATGAGAAGTAGATAAGAGGGGAACAAAGGACACCAACTTCAGTCTTGCACTTGGTTCCTTGCTTGGTTCCTCTCCCTTCTGACAGATCCTTGCCGCTCTTCCTTCATCTACCCAGCTTCAAAGAGCACCTGTGGAATCAAAGCAGCATAAGACTATTGAAGAACAGAGATCTACAATCATAAACAATATAGGACCAGATATATATTGACCACACAAATGCATATATCATCAAACATACAAGAATGTGGAGGAAAACTTGAATAGCTTTATTAATATCAAGAATAGTAAAGAGGATTACAACCAGTTGTTCTGACCCAACATCATCCTCCAGCATGAAATCCCTTCTTCACCTCATGTAAAGCTTAGATCACCCAACACTATGATGTTGCACCAGGAAACCAACAACACTTTCTTACAAGATACAAGATTCTAGCCTCTGAATCTCTGTGATGAGGGATCCATTTATAGATGATTGCAGGGGGGTGAGTTAGCTTCTGGGGTTTTTATTAGTGTCTTCTCTCTAATAGTTCTTGATTCCACTTAGAGATTGATGATCTCTTACTCATCCCTGAATATCAATCTGCCTAAAAGACTTTGTGTCCCATCTACGTGATTTCGCTTACCCCGACCCCCGGGACAGCCTCATTCCAGCACGAACTACCCCGGGACCCTCACTAGCGTTCGTGCCCCTTCCCAACCATTAGCCCCACCAATCCAGGTTAGTGAAGGGAAGGTTATACCCGAACTACTGATTTCTCTCGTGTCCTGGAACCTCTATATACGCTATAAACATTTTGGATTGGGTATTGATCCATCGGCAAGTGCCCGGGGTGAATTCAGAGAGGCAAGTGTCACAGGAGAAGTTTCTGGAAGATTCCATGATCCTCCACCTCACAAACTATCTCTACCATTTGTCCATTCTCGCCCATCGTACCCTACAGAAGGGCTTTCCAGTATGCATCGAAATTTTTACACTGAGCACGTGAGATGCATCGCACCCTCTGCACTGGGCAGTTTGTATTGTCCAGTTTTGACCAGTTCTGAGCAGTTTTCTATGGAGAACTTCTAGGAGATGATGTAATCAGCTGACCTTGTTCTTTTAGGGTGTGAAGAAACACTTTTAGGGACTTAGGAGCCCTTGGTTTATGGACATTTATGATTGGGGTTGCAGTGCCCAAAAATGTCTATAACACCCGAATCTTGACATACAATTGTGTCTATAAACTCAAAGGGATGGGAAGCCTCGTCATGGACTGAAAAGGATCTGCGGTTGCATTTTGTTAGCAAGAACGGTCTCTTAAAAGATTTTTTTTTTTTAGGAAATAAGTTTTTTTTCTTTCTTAAAGCATTTTTTATAAAAGAAAAATCCACATTTTTTATTCATTCTTTTGCTTAGCTGGTTAAAATATGCTTTATTTTGGTTTCAAATAGTTGTTAAAAAGGGTTGGAAAGATTTTTGTTGTTTATGCATCTGTTATAATGACTAGGATGCACGGAACAAATATGAATATGTGAAAGACTCTAACCTATAAAATACAGCTTGTTTTCATCAAATTGAATATTTTTTAAACATTGTCTTTTGCATGATTTTTAAGTCAGAGTACCATCACATTTATGACGTCAACACCCCTATCGAAGACACTAAAAAAGTACACATAAAATTTACCTAAAATCAATTAGTAACTCTTTACTAAGAAAACAAACGTTAGTCTAGGCTAGGATCTTGGGATAGGCAGTGTAAGTAAACTGCCCAAGCTCAGAAACCAAAACTAGTGCAATTAAAAGAGAGAAAATTCCTTCTGCACTCATACTACCAGGACCACTCTAGTCAAAGCAAAGCTAAATTTGAGACAAAATTGGAATGTACGTGAAGGTATCCCTCCTTCCATTACAACTCCTTTGGGTATTCTTTGTATTGGAGATCCCTTTGTGGATTTCGGAGCTGAGTCGGGGACTCAAGTATCCTACCCACACAGTGTACTATCTACAGCTATGTCCCCCTCGGTAGTGTCTATGATCTGAGGTATCCTTAGTGGCCAAGCTTTGAGGGACTTACACAAGGTGATTGGGGTGGGATTCCCTAGTACCTAATACAGACGGACCTACTCTGTCTTTAGTTTTTGGGAGGGTGCTCGTCTTCATGAGAGTACTTGGTCCCTCAATCTAAGGTTCGGACGAAGACCTAGAGTAACCATAACTGCAAATTTGGCGAGCCCTCTCTGTTATTCATTGTGATACTAGGTTTTATCTCCAATGATCGGTGCTTATCAGATAGGGTCATTTCCCTATGTTTATTGATTGATCAACTTAGTGTATTTTTTATATTTTTTAGGTACCCATGTGTTATCATTGAGACTTTAACAAATATCATGATAAAATTTATTGATAAAAATTAAAAGTCATCATGGCTACATGAGGCCCTCATCGTCAATCTAGACGATTGTTAGGACTTCCTCCACTCATTGTGGAAGATTCACCGAGCTCCAGTGCACTGGATTCGCCATCTTCAGGAAATCAGTCTCCTAGATCTCACACATAATCTTTTTGGACAATCGATGATTCAAGTTTGTTGGAGGATTTCTTTAGCAAAGGATTTGTTCCTCCCTTTAACCCTTTACTCATGAATCCATTGGACCCACTCTTCGTTCCCGTGGCACCTGTAATCTCTATTTCTTTAGTTGGAACATTTCCATCCATCCAGTTGATGACTAACGGGTCATGGAACCTTGTGGACACTTTTGGTCCCCACCACTTCCCCAGTCGACAGTCACCACCACACCATTGATGGTGAACCCTGTTATCTCGTTTGTCCCACGTACAAACTCTCACATGACACCCTCCATGAGTGGCACCCAGCCTATGCTAAGTTCCACCCCTTTAGTGTCAAACTCTATACCTTTGACAAGTGCTACATACAACGCTCTTGATAGCGTTGAATATAGCATGGTTAGCGTGGGTCCCCTCAACCAAGAATATGGTTGGCATCCCAGTTCAACCCCCCAGATTCAAGTATCTGGGGGAACTCCCAATATGCATATACTAGTCGGGAACATAACAGCTCCCCCTCCATTTTCAGGCATGCATGATTAGTCATTAATTGACATGAGTGCTCCTTATGTCAATCAAGGAGATCTAGTTAGTTTTGTGGCGAGCGGGACTCCTTAAGGAGGTCCAAACCAATCCATGGGGGCACCCTACTCACAAATTAAAATGAGCCAAGGGGGAACTTCTTATCCTGGGGGCAATTGTATACCCCAACATCACATTCCCCATGGAAATCCACACTACAATGCCATACCCCAAGGCAATTAATATACCACATAGCCTATGTATAATATTGGGACTCAAATGATGGGAGGACCACAAGGATCCTCAAGTCATATGTCGTCGCCTTCATCCAAATCAGGGGCACCAAACACTTTGTCTTTATTAGCAATGTTGGATATCCCCGACTTGTACAAACCTACAAATGAACCCATCTATTATAACTTACTTTGGGCGCTAATCCTGCATAACATACCAATAGACATCCCCAAGCTCGAAGGGAAACAAGGGGAGGATCGGAGCACCCATATCAGCACGTATCATCTTTGGTGTGTTTCCAACTCCATGGTGGACGCTAGTGTCCAGTTACATCTTTTCCCCCGCACGCTCACTAGGAACGTAGTGAAGTGGTACATTGAGTTACCACGCGCGTCAGTAAATACTTTCGACACTTTATCAATGGAATTATTAAAGCACTTCTAGCTACCCATCCACTATGAGACTGGGATAGAGCTCCTCACTTCATTACGTCAGGATACCATACCCACATCTTTGATCATATACATGAATGGAGACATAGGTGAAGGTTAGTCAAAGTTCCCCTCCCGGACTATCTCTTAGCAGACTAGTTCTGCAAGTCTCTACTCCATAAAATCGCTAAGGATGTCACCTTAGGTGGTGTGGTCACAGAATACCGATCCATGTGTCGTGCCCAACACTTATATATGATATATTCACAGTCTGGAACTCTTTACGATGTAATCCCCAATGCCCCTCGCAACTCTAATGTTTCTGCTACTCAGTGCCCCAGAGAACATGTTGATGGGATTATCGACACAACCTCTGGGGCTGCTATAAAACAACTTAGTGGTCACATTTCCCAGATGTCAATGGACCCCTCTACCAAATCGACTAATCTTCCTACCACCATGATAAACTTTGTCTAGTATATGCAAAAACCTTGTGGTAAGAATAAGAAGAATAAGAAAAAGACCGCTCCTTCTAAGGAGAAATCAACAAGGTAGCAAAACCCAAAGCAGAAGGTCGCTACACCTCTTGATGATGGAAAGGATAAACCCGCCAGATTCTCTTGCAAAATCTGTGTTGAACAACAAATTACCTGTCGTTGCCTGAGTCTTCAAGAATGCACATAGTACATTGCCAAAAAGGATACTGGTAGGATCCCTAGTGAAGGATCTTCTACCATTTACACCTTTGAAATGGTAGATCTACAAATAAGAGCCAAATGCCATGGATCTCCTGTTTCTCATGCAGAGTAACCTTCCTTAAATCAAAACCCAACATTTCCCAACGATTTTCATATCGAAAGGCTGATTGCTAACCTTTTGATTTACCCCCCTAAAGGGGCACTTTGACGCACAACGCACAATACATTTGCACGTGCTGCCCAAAACTACAACATTGTAGAAGACTTGGCACAAGCGTCATTGGCTATGTCAGTGCTCAAAGTATTACAAACATGTCCAGCACAAAGGAAAGCTTTGCTTTCAACTATTGGTGGTATCGACCCACAAGATTCCATGCTTGCAATTTTCGACATGGAAAAGTGTAAACCTCCCCTTTCCCACCAGTTTGCATTTCAAGTGCAATTTTTTTCGAAAGGTAAAGGTATACATAGAACTGTTGTTGATGAAGGTGATTCTACCTGCATCATGTCGGCTTCATGTTGGCTCGCTTTGGGTTCTCCAACCCTATCCTCACCATTGAATTCCCTTAAAACTTTTGAAGGCCACACTTTCATCCAGAAAGGTTACCTAGCTAGCTACCCCATCACCTTGTATAGGAAAATGGTAACAGTGGACAGAGAATTCGTAGATAAAAATATCGACTATAATCTCTTACTTGGTCGCAGTTGGATATATGCCATGACGGCCATTGTATCTACTGTCTTTCACATCATCCTATTTCCATTGGATGGAAAGGTAGTTAGAGTGGAATAGTTGTCCTTCTGCACCCCTGATTATTCCCCATTACCAAGAGGCTTTGTACCCATAGTAGGTGGTGTACCTGACTCTTACGTTACTATTGATACTGGTCTACTAAAGGATTCTTCCCTCATGGGTTGTTTCCCTCTTCAGCCACCCAAGGTTTCACAGATGGTCAACATAATTTCATCTATTCCTCATGAACAGACCAATCCATGGATCCTACTAGCTTCTTTAGACATTGACACTTATAGAGAACAAATGCCATTGTCACCAACTAAATTGGCATACCAATCCATTCAATTTGCATCAGCATCTCTGGTCACTTTGGTTATGGTCAATAGTACCACTTCCCCTCCCATAATTGCTCCTTCTTTCGATCCACTCAATGAAGTCCTACCTACGGAGAAAGCTATTCAAGAAATCATGAGTTTAGAAGAGCGACCTTGGGAGGACTCGCACCATCGTGTTTCAATATCTAATTCAGACACGATGCCTCTTCAAATCCTGTCCCCTAACATACCAGAAAATGTTTCCTCACCATATACGACTATCCAAACTTTGGAGGTGGAATGAAACATGGGCAATATTTCAAAGACATTGCTCATCGATATTTTTGTCAAGATAGGCATCGTGGAAAACATCTAGATTTGAGCGGATTACAATCTTGAAGAAATTGCAAGCTTCACCTACCTTTTCAAGGAATTTCATGATGTATTCGCTTGGCCTTATGAGGAAATGCCTGGCATAGATCCATCTATTATCGAGCATGAGATCAAACTTTATGGCAATGCTAAACCTGTTTGACAAAGTCTTCGACTAGCCCATCCTCGCAAAACAGTAGCCATAAAAAATGAAGTAGAAAAGTTGTTACATGTTGGTTTCATCTATCTTGCTCCTTTAACAGAATGGGTTTCCAATCTAGTTCATGTCGATAAAAAACAAGGAACCATCCCCGTATGTGTCGACTATCGAGACTTAAATGTCATGTGTCCCAAGGATTATTATCTGACACCGTTCATTGATCAAATCATTGATGACTACACCGGTTGTGAATCATTTTCATTCATGGATGGATTCTCACGTTACACCCAGATTGCTATAAAACCCAAAGACCAGCATAAACCGCTTTCGTCTACCCATGGTGCATCTTTGCCTATCGAAAACTCCCATTCAGTTTAAAGAATGCTAGAGAAACTTTTCAAAGAGCCATGGACTACACATTTCATGATATTAGGCATATCATTCAAGCTTACTTGGATGACCTTCCAACCCATTCCAAGTAACGAATGCAACACCTAAACCATTTAAGAGCCATCTTTCTTAGGTTCCGGTTTTAAAAAATTCACTTGAACCCGCATAAATGTGTTTTCTTTGTCGAGTCTGGATGCTTACTTGGATTCATTGTCTCCAAGTACGGGATTAGGATTGATCCTGATAAGGTAAAGGCAATTACTCAATTTTCTGAACCACAATCCATTCTATAGCTCCAATGTTTGCAAGGGAAAGTAAACTTTTTACGATGGTTCATCGTAAACTATGTTGAGTTGACGAAAGGCTTTAGGTGCCTACTTAAGAAGGGAGTTTCATATTTGTGGGATGATCAAGCTCAACGATCATTTGATGCCTTGAAAATGGCACTTATATCAGCCCCACTCCTTAGCACTCCTGACTACGGCCGCGACTTTCTTCTATACCTGGTAGCCTCACCATCCTCTATCAGAATGGTCTTGGTTCAAACTCATGATGCCAAAAGTGAACATGTGATCTATTATCTATCCAAAGGCCTAGCTCGACCCGAACTCAAATATTCACATGTGGAAAAGCTGTCATTGGTAGCCGTCATTGCTGTCAATTGATTTCGACACTACATCTTATTGCGACAGACTACTGTCATCGCCTTGGAGAATCCCATGAGACATATTTTGTCTCATCAAGTAACTAGAGGAAAATATTCAAAATGGATAGTGATCCTCCAACAATTTGATTTGGTTTTCGCAGCTGCCAAGGTGAAGAACTCCTTAGTCTTCGCCGAACTTTTGTTGGAACTTCCCATTGCTAATCCTAATGAGATAGCCCATGATCCTCTTTCGGATGAAGCTATCTATCTTATCAACAGCACTGACCCTTGGTACAGTGACATTCTTGTCTACCTCCAAGCACAACTGTTCTGCCCCGAACTATTGACAGCTGACCGTTGTTGCATCCGTCACCAAGCACAACACTATCTAGTGATTAACGATACGATATATCATTGCGGTGCGGATACAGTTCTTCGACGTTGCCTCACTCATGAAGAGGTGGAACATGTTTTAAATGACTTCCATGCTAGGGAATGTGCGGTCATCTTTCTAGCATATCTACTGCACAGGAAATCTTGCACACAAGCTATTACTAGCTGACCTTGTTTAAAGATTGTGTAAAGGCCATCTGCCAATGCCATCCTTATCAAGTGTTCACAAAGAAAATGTGTACTCCTCCAGCCCTACTGTACCCAATGATCTCCATCGGCCCCTTTGCCAAATGCAGGATAGACTTCGTAACCTGCAATCCCATTTCCTCTGCTGGACACAACTATATCATAGTAGCTATGGACTATTTCATGAAATGGGCCAAAGCCCTTCCCACCCATAGAGCCGATGGAGAAACCACGGTGTTATTGCTATTCAGTCAGGTTATCTATCATTTTGGTGTACCCCGCACAATCTTTACAGACCATGGATGTCATTTCCAGAATCATATGATGTCTTATTTAATATCGTTGCTTGGTTTTGTCAGGATCAATCATCCTCCTACTATCCCCAATCTAAAGTCAAGTAGAGGCCGTCAATGGCATCTTGAAAATCATGATCCGTAGGTTGGTAGGAAATCATAAAACAAATTGGCACCGAATGTTATATTTAGCACTATGGGCATACTAAACGTTAGTAAAAATTTCCACGGGCTTTACACCTTTCCAACTCGCTTACGGCTTGGAAGCAGTTTTACCCATCGAATATCAGATACCTTCCCTGCAAATAGCCGTTGAACTCTTGTCCAACACTACTACCGAAGAAGATTGCCTACTATACCTCAATAAACTAGGAAAAACCCATCGAGATTTCAAATTGGCACTCGAGGCTCGCAAGCACTGGGTAAAAACTCAATATGACAAAAAGGTCAAGCCTCGTTCTTACAAAGAGGGAGATCGTTTTTCCCACTATGATAAAAAACATGACCTCTTGGGGGTAGTAACACTTCAACCCTTATGGCTAGGTCCCTATGTCATCAAGAAAGTCCTCTTAAAAGGGGCATATGAACTTCAGGACTGGGAAGGAGTCCCACTTACCGAGCCCAGAAATGGGCTCTATCTATAAAGGTATTATGCCTAGTATTGCACTGGGCATGTGCTTTGTAATTTAATGTATTTATAAGTTTTGCTTCCTTTTTTGGTGTGATTGGATTGTTTTGATATTTATTGGAGTATTTGTCTCATACATCCTTCTCACAATACAGATTTCTTCGTTACCCTTAGCATATGTAGGATATGCAGATGGTGCCAATCGTCACACATGGCACATTGCATCAGCTGCTTGGGTCATCTACACACCCGAGTTAGAACTATTTTGTTTCGAAGGAACCTTTCTTGGTACCACCACCAACAATATTGTCGAGTACATGTTCGTAATTTCACTTCTCATGGAAGCATCATCAAGGGACATCTCCAATCTGGTGGTCAGGTTAGACTCCCATCTAGTTGTTATGCAATTGACAAATCATTATCACATTCGTAATCCAACCTTGTTATGCCATTATTAAAGGGTACGACTCCTGGAACATCAATTTGAAGTGATCACATATGAGCACATTCCTAGAGAATTTAATGTGGTTGCTAATTCATTAGCTAACTATGTATTAGATTGGCATCTATCTCATTCACTATAAAAGCATACATGAAAAGTAAAAATTTACTGAGTTAAAATTTTTACAAAAACATTTAAAAAACATTTATGCCCTCAAAATACCAAAATGTTTTGTATATATATATATATATATATATATAATATAGATAGATAAATAGATATATATATATATAGATCAATCCAGTTTTTTACATCGAAATATTCCAAAAATTGGATGTTTTAAGTACAAAATGGCTACTAATCCCAACTACAAACACCCATTGGCTACACCAAAACACCTGCTAAAAAGAGGCTATTGCTCCTGAAATCTTAAAACCACTCAGGGACACCGACTATGTGCCGCTACATATGAGCGGGAATCTCCTTCATAGGAAGGGGAGGGACACCCATGCTCAAGCCCCCCAGGTTCCTCAGAACCTCCTGAAGATTATCGTCATCACCCCCCCAACAAGTAGTTGGCCTCCTCGTCGCATATGGCGGGGTTCGCTTGTAGGTCATAATGGCACCACATCTATGTTAAGCATAAAGTTTCATGTCAATACTTATTTCGCCTATAAAAACATTACATAAACATTCAAAAGATCAAAAATACTTGAAGTACTTTGAAAAATCATTATCACCTTGAGGACCCCAGTTGGTCCCGGGTAGCAGCATCAAGTCAAGGTAGCCAGTGAAGTCCATCCCCTCATAAGCATAGTCATCAATCATCACAATTTGCCCATTAAGCCACTAGAAGAAATCTTCCTCGAAGAAATGTTGGATCGGTCCTCCTCCTCTGCGAGGATCGAGTGATGACCATCGCGCTTGTCTTGGATCCCTCAGGTCAAAGGGACCTGAGCTCATCCTTGGGTGTATAATGGGAAACCTCTCAAGAATGAATGAAACTATGAGAGTACCATGCCCAAAACTGCGTTGGGTTCGAGTCTTACATGTCGTTAACTCTACCTTCAACTGGCGAAGCACTGGTTCACACCAGTTGAACATCTGTGGCTGGACACAGTCAACTGCAAGCAATAGTTGGACCTTTGTTGCAATTTGGGGACTCTTTGACCACGCCGATTGTACAATCAACCATAAAATGTCCCTGATAGACCTAGAAATTATCCTCTTTATGGGGACTCTATTGCTGATAAGTCAACTCTCAGGAATGCAGTACGATTGCACCAGCTCTATGGTAGATTGTGGATCTGGCCTTCTCGCGGTGAGGGTTTCCTGTGCCCCATGGCATGATAAACCAGTTAAAAAGTATATGTCATCATGGTCAATAACCATCTCATGATCTGTTGAACACTTTCTCATGTTCATCCCAGTGCTGGATAATCCATCTCAATAAATCTTCCTGTCCTTTCATCAGCTCCAACTTTGCATACTTTAGTAAAATGCAGCAGCACAATGCAAGTATGCATGCTAGATTGTTTTGCATCAGCAATTCTTGGCTATCATGGGCCTATTCTATCCATAGGCTAGTCATTATGTCTTGAAATCTACACAAAATAACCCTAAAATCAGTCAAAATGGGGCAATACAAGTTCAGGAATCACTGCATGAGGCTATAAACTGCACCCTTAAGCTCTAATGCACCCCCAGTGGTACATAGGGAGAATTAACACCCTCCATCAGGTCATATAGGGCATTTAACACTCCCTACGGGCCTATCAAAGGGTGTTAGTGTGCAAATACTGCTTTAGGTCACCTCAGATCTGCAAAATTCCACCCCAGAAATTGATAAGAAAGGTTAAGTAATGCATAGGGCAAGTTTTTGGCCTCTACCTAGGACTAACGACACGTCGAATGGTTGCTCGGATCTCCTGCAATGGTTCGTGGAAAACCTGCTCCTCTTTAGCTCCAAAACACTATCACAATTCCCAAATAGTGAAAATAATGCATGTGAAAGCTCAAAAAACTTCCTTATATTTGTTTTTGGAGATATGATTTTTTGAAATCATCAAAGAGGCACTAGTCCATTCCCCGTGATTATTTATCATGCATGAACCCATATGGATAGGAACTACTGCTTTTTTATACTTTTTACACTTTTGATGAAAGTACCCTCAAGCATGAAAAGTAGTAAAAGTTGCATGCAATTCTCAAAAGAACGCTTTTCTTTTATGGGATATTTTCTCACTCTCAAAAACTAAAAAATCCCTGAGTTTTTCATCATTGGGCTCATTAAACACATACAATGACAGTCCGAGCAACTCTTTTTCACTCTTTTTCTAGCTCATTGAATTGAAAAAGATCATTAGAGCATTCTTTTTAGGTTCTTTTTTCCCGCTCATAAAACTGAAAAAATCTCAAGTTTTTTCTTTAGGCTTGTTAAGTATTTATAAAAATAACCCAAGCATTATTTTAGGTACTTTTCTCGCTCATTAAACTGAAAAATCTTGACTTTTTGTCACCAGGCTCGTTAAAAATCTATGGCAGCAACCAGAGCACTTACTTTCTTGGGACCAGTTCTCTCTCTTAAAATAGAAAAATCCTGAGTTTTCCCCTTCTTCTGGCTCGTTAAATCTACAAAGAAGGAATGAGCAGTTCTTTTACCTCTTTTTCCTTGCTCAATAAACTAAAAAAATATACCTTGAGTTTTCTTCATTTGACTCGTTAAAAATTCACAACGAAAAACAATCTTAGCCCATCTCCTCGTACTTGTAACAAAATGAGGTCAACATCTATTGAACATAGGTTTCTCTTTATCCGGATTCAATAGATTAACTCACGGAAAAGTAAGCAATCCGGGTATACTATTAACCTTTTATTGCACCTGGTTAACAACTATGACAAATGGACCACCCTGGAGTCATTCTTTACAATCTTTTCAGACTCTCTAAATATGAAAAGACCACCGAGTTGTCTCATCTAGACTCATTAAATTCAACAGACAAGATATAGAGTCGCTCTTTTGACGATCCTTTTCAGACTCTCAAAACATGAAAATATCAACGAGTTTGCTTGTCTGGACTCATTAAACTAATCAGATAGGGTATAGATTTACTCTTTTCGCGGTCCTTTTCATACTCTTAAAATATTAAAATATCAACGAGTTTACCCATGTGGACTCACTAAACTAATCAGACGGGGAAAGTAGACAATACAACTACATTCAATATTAGAAAGCATTTTTTGGCAGCAGTCGTTCCCTTGAACATGGCACTCCTTCAGATAAACCTTCCTTGTGACGGCCTCTCAATATGAATCCTACCATCCTATGAGTTTAGCCTAAATACCTCAATGTTCTTGTGTCTCTGTATCCTAACACTCTTTGGTGTTCATGAGTCTAGTGCTGCATGGTTAAAACCATTGCCGTTCCTTCTATTGTTCAAGGGTTAACCTTTTGTTTCTTCCATCAACCCATCAAGCATATCCTTTCATCATGCCCTTTGTTGTTTAGACCCAATGCTCAAATATTCCTCAAAAAACAAATCATTCTTGTCTCGTTTCATGTTGATTGATGTAGGACACATTATTGCCTACCTTTCGACAGGTATCTTCCTATCAACTTCAACACTCTATCTGGGATGACAACCTAGAAACACATTTAGTGCCTTGGTACTTGTAGACATTAGAGGGAGGTTGCCTTGTTATTGATTAGGGGTTCTCATTATTGCCTCCTAGTTAAGTGATTCTATGGGTGTTCGGCAACAAAAAATCTTTCACACTCGTTAGATTGTACTGTGCATCTTGGAGACCATCACCATTATTGGTGACCTTCCTCACATCTGTTAACGATCTCCATTATTGACTGGTAATTAGATGATTTCATCCATGTTTGACATCAATACATATATTCACATGTATTGATCTATGATGTTTGGTGAAGCAGAAATCAAGACCTTGGGTAGAGGTTTGCATCAATCATCCTTGCTTCCTCTCCCAAGTTGTGTATAATGTATTTTTGGAAACAGCTCATCAAAATGATCCTATTAGGACACTGGATCTGCATTGTGCTTATCGATGGCCAACATCATCATATCTCTTTTATGAGAAAATCACTTTGACATAGCTACTGAGAATGGCAATGCCCAACTCAGGACATGATTTTAGTAGTTATATATATATGTGTTGTATCAAGTTTCCAATACCACCCGAAGTTTCCCGTACCACCTATGATCTCTCTCTTTAGGGGGCATCTGTTATATAGAAAAATGACCCCCTCATCAGCTCAGAGGTGAAAGACATGATAGTTGAAGCAAAGACCAAGATCACATGCCTTTTTTCCACACTAATGTTCGTTATATACTTACAAACTTCTTTATAAAGCTTCTCTGTAAGCCTAAGGGAGCATTAGTGGCCCTACTAACTCTAGTTTTTAGTTCAGGAACAACGTTAGTGGATCCTAATGAAGTTCTAAAGGTCAAAGGAGCGAATTGAATCATAAATATCTAGATATTTTCTCCTAAATCTACTCAAGAAAAGCAAGGAAACATCTCAAGTTTGACCTATTAGTGGGATTTCTAATCCTATTGAAGGACACAAATGGGAAAGATCTGAAAATCATGGAAACTTCATTGCTTTTACCTTAAGGAACTCATGCAGGAACTTGGCAACCCTAACTCGATTGCTACAAAAGCAAAAGCTTGGGCTATGGTCATAGAGGTCAGATCATTTGAAAGGATAGCTTACTTGATTGTTGAGCATGGTCTCAAATCTAAGCATAAGAATTTGGTAAGAAGGGAGAGAGAGAGAGAGAGAAGCTGGAGGGGTAATGGAAGCTTGATGCAATATGGGTGGTTGTAATCACTCTTCCGACATTAATATAGAATTGTAGTTGTACTGTCTACTCCATGGTGTTGGTAATATCATTCATTTATTTGTTTGTCCAATACCTTTTAGCATGAGTAGCTTAGTTATGTGTAACTACATGTCTTTTATGTATTCATATTGTATTAGTTATCAAGGTTGTATGTTGTGATTATGCTTGTCTGTTCTATGTGTAGGACTTGATCTAGAGTTGGCTCAGGGGACTTCCACCTAGCTGCATTGTGCTCTCCAGCAAATGTTCATGGAGGCTTGAGGTAATCCATCTATTTTGCTTTGATAGGTAGTTAATGTTTATGGACATGCATGTAACTTTGTGACAGTTGCAGATGATCTTATAGTCTTCCAAGGGTCCTGGGAAGATCCTTGAGGGTATCTCCATTCTCCATACACTATGCATTTTATCCTATAGCAGTGGTTGAGGGTTTTGTTGGTCCTTAGTACACTTTGAACCTGGGTCAATCCCCCTTAAACCAACAAAAGGAAACTACTGAAAGAAACAATGGGGAGGTAGTTGATATTACTCCAATAAACATACTAGTTTACTAAGATACTCAATCATTCATAGAGAAATAATTAGACATCACATGGAAGAAAGTGAATGAGGCTTTCTTAGCAAGAAGCTTCAAAGCAGGCCTTGAAGACCAACATGTGTATATAAGTATCCAAAAGTCAGGGTTACATAAGGTTGCATGCAATTACCCAACTTTCCCATGTGCAAGCATTGTTAGTTGGATATTGTCTCATACAAATCCAAAAAGTATGACTTTGAACAATGCGAGTGGACAAAGTATTACTTCTTTTCTGGCACCATACTATCATCTCATGTACCATTTTTTGGATCTGGAATCTTTCATGAATTATTAATTATATGCTCCCACCAACTACATGAGCACAAAGGACATTGTCAAACATTGGGTGAAAAAGACAACAAAGTTTCTCCATACACCCACCAATACCTACAAGAAAAAATATCTGAGGAGGGCTTATCAGCTCTTGATAGTTTTATGTTGCAGAATCTATGGTCAGCAGAATATTGAGACCTTCCCTGAAGGGTGGGAATTATTACTGAACTAGGTTATGAATGAAGGAAGACCATTCAACTGGTAAAACTTATTGGCTCAACAACTAAGGATCCATGTAGCTAATGCCCTCAATTCTTCCAAGGGAAATCAAGATATATTTTACATGTCTACCTATCTATTGGATGAAATTTGCAACCACAATGCATTCCCTAGCATGAATTGGACTTGGACACCACAAGACCCTATTGTGCAGATTCATTACAAGTGACTCTCAGACTGCATCCATAAACGATTAATGGAAAATTTGATTAATCACTTTCTTATTATGTTGTATAAGTTTATCTTTAAGGAAGAACCACCTTTCATGTCACGTGTATATTTGGAAGTAGTGTCAGATATAGCATATGGGTTTGCCTCACTGAATGGCACATTCCTTAGAGTCTTTAGCAAATAGAAGTCTCCACATCTTCTATCGAGTTATGTCACCGATAAATTATTCATGCAAGAAGTTGTGTACCATCTCTCCATAGGGTTGTCAGTAGATTTTCATAAGAAGAATAAAGAACCTTGGCCTATTCTTCCTTTGCAAATCAGATTGTATGAGATTAAGAACTTGAAAGTTGCAGACATTGAAGACAAGGAAATAAAGAAATTCACATTCAGTTATTTTGAATTCAATCCATACGATCCTTGGAATGTTTGTAAAAACCACTAAGCGAGGATTCAGTTCCAGTGGCTAAGCAGGACCTTTTGCAGACCCAAGGAGGAAGCATGGAAGATTATTATAATGCCTCCATGTATCACGAACTAGTCATATTTTCTGGAACATCGCAAGTTACTCTGCAGAAAGAAATCACTACAAAGACAGTGCCAACATAAAGGTGTAACCCAATGCACGAATAGGGCAAGAGGAAGGTTACATATAGCCTAGGGGAGAGCAAAGTCGCAAGATGAAAATGGATCTAGTCATTCTGAAAGTGTCCATAGCAGCATAGAAGAAGAGGAAATAAAGGATGAAAGTTGAATAGAAGTAGAGGGAAGAACAAGAGAAGAGGAGTCTGGAGGAAGAAACGCAGAAGTAGGAAGAAGAAGAAAGGTGAAGAGTAGAAGAAGAAGAAGTCGCATGAAGAAAAGTAGAAGAACAAGAGTAGAACTGACACCCAAAGGAGGAGAGAAAATATATGCAAGACAAGGAGCTTGCTCAAGATATTAAAGAGTTAATAGAGACTCAAGACATGGAGCTAGAACTAAAGCCGCAAAACCAAGATGTTGATCTAATGACAAGTACACAACAGGTCACCATTCACTCTCCCCACTCTCTAGCAATAGAGCAAGCCCCAAGAAAGGAAGAGGAAAGTGTCCCTTTAATGAAGGTCTGGTTATGAACATGTACAATATAATTTAGGGAAAGCTTCAAAAAAAGATTGTACAAGCAAGGAAGGACCATTTTTCAGATGATATTGCATCTCCTACATTCCTCAGAGAAAGGGTGATTGTGACAGACACCAAAATAAATCTAAGGGCCACTGTTGTAGCAAACTTGGCCTTCATAGGCTCTAAAAATTCAAACATGGAGTATATGACAGACAAGAACAAACACTTGGAAAATAACTTGAAGGATGCAAGGAAATAAGTTGAACAACTCCGAGTAGAGCTTCATAACGTAGCTCCCGCATAATTTTATATGGAAGAACTCAAGGAAGCCATACTTAGCGAATTATCAGCATTGAGAGAGACTATGCAGAGCTTGTATGAAGAATTTGTCATCGTGCATAAGCCAGTTTTCCACTTGCACAACGTACAACATAAGTCTAAGGATAATGCCAAATCCCTTAAGGTTGTCCATACAATCATCACCACTATGCATGAATGGTCAATGCAGCACAAAGGGACACCATCCAAGTTGCTGAAGAAACCACGGAAATAGGAAGAGTTGGAGAAATCACAAGTGTGGATGATCATTTAGAGAAATAAACTAATCACCTCATTTATTGCCAATATTCAAGTCTCATATGCATGATTATAAAACAATGCAGATTTTATGGTGAAATCACACAAGATCCCATCAGTTTTCTCACCCACTGAAGCCAAAGACAAGGATCGGGTCAGGCAGGAGGTTGAAGAATACATGGATTGGTTTCGACAAATCACTACTAAGGAAGATCTTGAAGTAAACATGTGGAACATTAAAAAGTACATTGGTGGACCTATCCAAATCAATTCTATGATGCTTCTACTTAAGAAGGAAATTTAGACCAGTTCCAAATCAGTCTACCTAGATGCCATGGAGGCTAGAGTCTGCTTTTAGCCTGATCCCATCACACAGTTTGTGGAAGTCACACATAGTACAAAAATTGCCACCAACATGTGACTGAGAAACTACAAGTTGAAGTTGTTGAGTTGAAGTTTCCCCCAATTCAAGCTTGACTTTTGTCTTATGAGGTTGTCTACTTGGCTCTACTTAATTTTGTCTTATATGGGTACGAGTACATTGTAATATTAGTTTTGAATTAATTTGTAAGTGAAATTCCAAGTGTCAATTATGGAATGTGAAGATTCATGATGTAATGAAGTTGAAAAGTCAATTTGTAAAGAAGTTGAAGAGTCATGAGGGAAGTCCAAGAGTTACAAGGGAAAGTGAATAGTCACCCCTTTCATTAGAAATACCCTCATAACTCATGTAAAGGGATTTTGGGAGCCAATCTTTCTGTTAAGCTTTTAGCTTAGGATCAGGGTCTTGGGAGATTTTTTAGAGCCTTGGCTTCTTGTAGGATAGAGGGAGTGTCCTTCTTTGGAGGAGCATGCTTAGCCTTCATGTTCAAGTCTTGGGGCTAGTGGCTCGTCAATGGTATATGTATGCTTGGAAATTTCACTTAAATAATAAAACCTCAGAGCGGACATGCTTTCATGCATATGTTGTTTTTTCCCCTTGGAAAAATCATAATTTTATTCATAAGACAAAATTACATGTTGTAGAAGCTAATATAGCATATGAAAAATGAGATTATTCTATTAAAAGAGAGTACATAAAAGAAACAAGAAATTACAACAACCTATTCTTTCCTACCTTTCTTCTTTTCCACTTTTCTCCAACCTCGAGTGTTGGGATTGGAAGTTACAATGGACATTTTATTTTCATATGTGTGTATATGATATTCTTTGTCAAAATCAGATCCCTTTGATCCATGAGTTCATTTGCTATTGTACTTCCATTCCTATTATTTGGGGCTCCTGATGTGACAAGGAGTTGTTGGGCCTCAAAATGCAGGTGGTGGTAGGCTCTTCTCCTCCTTTTGTGTGTTGTTCTAGTCCTTCTGTAAATCATTTTTTGCGTTATTTTATCTTGCTTCTGCTTGTCCTACTTCTTTTCCCAAAATGTCTATGCATTGCCAGCCCTTTGGTCTTTTGGGTTGCTTTTTGTTCCTTTTGGGATATTTTTTAGTTTGTAGGTAGGCACTGTGAAGGTGGCCTATTTGCAAACATCCACGGCACCGAAAAGTTTTATTTTCATAATCCAGAGGTTGTGTCCAGTGTGTGTCATTGAAGGCCGATGTAATACTGTCAGGTAGTCCTTGATTGAGGTCTAATTCGATGCATATCCTCGAAAAAGTGAATATGCCCCTTGTGAATCTACATGATCAATCTTTAAGAACTTCCCCAGGGAGTTCCCCATAACTCCTAACACTTGATGATGCTAGAAGTGTAATGGGAGGTTGTATAATCTGACCCAAACTAGCATTTTTTATACCACCATTGTGTTGGCATCAAATTCTCGGAACCAAGGAGTCATGAATAGCCTTGCGTTGCCCCAAAACCATGGTCCTTTATTAAGTATATATTCCTTTTCTTGAACTATGGTGAATCTGACAATAAAATATCATTTGGAACATAAAAGGATTTCACAGGTTGGTGATCAAGGAGCAAAAATTCATTGGTGCAAAAGATCAAATTTGGGCCAAAACCCATTAAATCTGCATATGACTTATTTGGTAAGAAAATTAGAGTACAACCCATTTACCTCAGGTATTGAGACTTTGTAGTCAGGATGCTAAGATTTTTGCTCCACTATGTAGGGCCCTGGTAGATCAGGGGATAATCCTAGACTGGTTTGGGTTTTTTCCTTTCCTTTTACTGCATCCTTGAATGTGCTTGTGCCCTTTGAACTGGTACCAAAGCATCCTCCTCGCAGCCGCAAATTGACTATGATATTCGAGTATGTGTTAACACCATAATCCTGTAGTGTTTGGTTATCTTGTAGGTTGTGTTATGAGTAAATTTAGGTTTTGCATGCTTGTTGGTATGCCTAAGTGTGTCTAGGTTTCGTGTCTTAAATATTTGATCCATCTCCCTCTCACGATTCTCCTGCAAATGCTCTTTCCTTCTAGCAATTTTATGAAGATTTGGTTCAGATCCAAGTCAGGATTGAATGGATTTGCCTAGTGTAGGGCTCGATCTAGAATTTTCTTTGTAGGCTCGAGAGCACTAGAGAGCTTCAAAATCTTCCTACGCCATGATACCATAAGAAGTAGCTTGCAGAGATCATCTTCTAGAAACTCAACCTCAATGCCAAAAGTAGCTACTAGCTGCAAGAATGCTTGTACCTCCAAGGACTTGGTGTTATTGGTGGGATTCGCATCAACATCGATCCTTGACTTCCACTCCTTGGTGATAACCCTCGCCTGTGCCTTAGTTCTCAGAGACACAATAGGCCACTTGGCTCCCATTGTAGAGTCTACCAGGAGGGGAAGAATCGATTCTAGCAACAAAGAACAGTCCCATCTCTGGTGCCCGAGTCCTTCTTCTTCATTTTCTCGTTACCCTCTTCATGAAAACCCTCAAGAGCTTATGAAACCAGCCGAGTGGGATCAATGGCACTCTCCAGCGTTAATGGCAGCTCGACCTCGAGTGCTGAAACGACTTTTCTACATTCCAAAATGAATCTCTAGAGACCCTCGACGTCCATTTTCTCACAGAGGAGCTTGTTGGCTGGATCCTTCATGCATATGTTGTTAATATAGTAGGACTATTCTTTTTATGTTTGCAATATATGTTATTTCACTTACCCTAACGCTTATGAACTATTTTTTTTGCATTAGTATGAATCTTGTTAAATGTGTTTTGTTGTTTTTTTCCATCATGGTTAATGTGTGAACTATTTTGCAGGCTAACTCGTGATGTCTTTATGCTCGTGTGTTCCTTTCAAGCTGTGTACTTTTATAGGCTTCTAAGAGGCTCACTCATTTGCCCCTCGTATGATAAAACCTTTCATACATTTCACTTAACCCTCCGCAGAGTCATACACTTGTTCACCAAAGTCATGATTACACCCTCTATGTGTTATTGCAGCCAAGGCACATCATTAAAACCCATTGCTTCAGAAATCGGGCCATATTGTGGATGGGGATCCTACACCAAATGATATGAGGTCTAATTGGGACTTTTTATCGGGGAGACCCCTTGAATTTTGGAGGGTCTAGCACCATCAATAGGTTTTTTATCACAAAAAGAATTGATCACCTTGATCAACACATTAGGTTTATTGAAAAACACCTTTAATAGCATGGATATCCCATTTGTAAACACACCTTTACACTATTTCCACTAAAACGAGTAAGGAAACCACTTTTCTTAAAGTTATTTTCATTTAGTATAGTCATAAGATAACTTTAGTAATTTTTCCTCTTGAAACTATCTAAAAGTAAAATAAATAAAAATAAAACATAAGTCCATAAAAGTATTGTTTAAAATTTATTTGGTCAAATAATTATATTTTATTGTCTTTCGATTTTTTATCTAAGGAAAAAATACACCTTTTTTATGAAAGTAGAATATAAAAAACAAACATAATGTACTCCAAGCACTTTCGAAAAATCCCTTCAAAGGGGATCTAGGAACTACCAAAAAGAGAGCTAATAAGTGCTCACAAGAAACAAAACTTTTCAGTTATCACCAAAAGGTAAAAGACTAACACATTTCATACTTGACTAATAACTATTAGCTTAACAATGAACCTGAACAATAACTATCAAATCTAAGAACTTGAGGTAATATTGTTTATTAATAGCACATTGACCATCATGAAATTCAGAGAGTAAATTGATTCTCCAAAATTTCCAAACCTTCTTCGAAAATTTTATTAGAAACCTAATTGTGTTCTCAAAAGATATGAGAAAACCTAACATCATGAAAGCTCCAACAATATTCTTCATTTTGTTTAGCCACAACAAGAAATCTAATGTTTTGAAGCTAAACCCACTTACTCATCTAGTTAATGACTAGAAGGGAGACACCAAAAACCTACAAATATCTCAAGCCCTTTACCAAAGCAACTTTTAGAATGTTAAGGAGAACCATAAGTTATCTAACTTTATAAGCCCTCTTCCCCATATTTTATTTGAAGTGAAAATATTTTTATTAAAAAATAAATGAGATAAACCCAAGGCCAATAGTGATAGTTTATCATTAATAGGCACCATTAAAATTTCCATATTTACCTTGAAAGTCTCCTAAAAACCTAGGAGATTTTTGTTTGGGAAACTCTTTGTGAACTGGAAGTAACTCTATCACCTACATCAACACTTGAAAAGTAGGAATTTGTTTATCCTCAAATAGAGAGGAGCTCTTCACATGCCAAATTTCCCATTAAACTAGATATGAACAAATAAAATAGAGCTAACCAGATTAACTTTGATTTAGAAGGTGCATTCAATTTCCACAAAAATTTCCACCACTAATAAACAACCTCATGTCCATGTGTAAAAAAGAGAATAATAACGCATTTTTACAATAATGAACCTCCTTATTTATTGAATCCCCAAATTAGTTCATTTGAATTCTTGCGAAGTTGGATGTGTACCTTTCATAATTTTGAGACAAATAACTCCTAATACCTCACAAAATCACAATCCAATCGCAAGTCACTTCAGCTCAACCAACCATTATTCCATATACTTATCTATTAAGTGCCATTATTCCAATTACACATAAATATTGAACAAGATCCTCAAGAAGAAAAATATCCTTATTGTAACCCACTATAGCATCAATCCCAATCATACTTGTGGCCCATCCCCGACATGCCATGTTTAGTGAGATTTTACTATGTTATGAAACCAGCTCACAAAAGATAGAAAATATAGATGAACGCCTCAGAATTCAGCCTTTTCAAGGCGGCAACCTCCTTTACATTACATAAATGAACAATTCTTGGATGATTTAAATGACAAAACCTCCTTTCTATATATAGGAGTCTAAGGAGTCACAATATAACCAAGCCGACCTAACAATAATAATATGAAGGCACAAAATAACAATAGAGGGATTCTATGGGGCACGGTAATAACAATATGGGGATAATAGGGGCACAACAATATTAATAAGTGATACAACTATAATAGTAATGGGGTAATCACTAGTATTATAAGGACGTAACATTACCCTCTCCTTCAAAAAAAGTGTTGTCCTCAATGCTTGAGTATTTCTGGATGCTTCTGTAAAAAATTATCATCCTCCCATGTGGAATCTTCAGCAGATAAGTTCTTCCACTTGATGAGATACTCTGAAATTGATAGATTTCATAGCTGTCAAGTTCTTGTTTCTATGACCACTTATGGTTCCAATATAATTTTTCTTTCATCGTTAAGTTATGGCAATATTGTTTGAACTAGGAGCTTGTTGCCTATCACCTTATATAAACATGAAACACCGAAAATTGGGTGCACTCGAGAAGCTACAGGAAGCTCCATTTTGTATGCCATAGTACCAATCTTTTGCAACACCTTGTACGAACCATAATACTTTGGTGATAGCTTATTATCCTTCTTAGCTTGCTTAAGGGACATTTTTTTATATGGTTGTAGCCATAGGAATACAAAATCACCTACATCAAAACTTCTTTCACTATGATGTTGATCTTCCTGTTGTTTCATTCTATTCTGTGCCAACAAGAGGTTATCCTTTAAGAGTTGGAGGACTTGTTGTTGATGCTTGATCTGATGTTCCACTACTTGAACCTTAGAATTTATCTTAAATATGATGTGATGGGTGGTGGCTAATATCCATAAAGTTCCATAAATGGGGTCATTTTTGTTGCTGTATGGAAGGAAATGTTATACCACCATTCAGCCAGAGGCAACAATTTTACCCATTGTGTTTGTTTATCATATACAAAGCAACAATGATATCCTTCCAAACATTTGTTTACTATCTCAGTTTGCCCATCAGATTGAGGATGATAAGATGAACTATGAGCTAATTGACTACCAAGACAAAAAAATAATTTTGTCCAAAAATTTCTAGTGAAAATGGGATCTCTGTCACTTACAATAATCTTTGGGTTTCCATGTAGCTTTTGAATTGTTTCCATAAATGCAGTAGAAACTATGCTGGCTTTAAATGGATGTGATAATGCACAAAAGTGTGCATACTTGGTAAGTCTGTCAACTACCTCTTCCCAATGTTGGCTTGGAATGGATAAAGGTTGTAATAGACTTGGGGTCTTAATTGTTTCAACTTTATTTTGTTGGCAAACCAAACATTCCGCAACAAACTTTTGAATATTTGATTTAAGGCCATCCAAAAAAAATTCCTTCTTAACCCTATGGTAAGTTTTTAAAAATCTTGAGTGCCCTCCTAAGGGAGAAGTGTGCAACTCCATAAGAATCCTTTGTTTGAGTTGGGAATTCTTATAAAGGTATAAGTGATCTTTGTACCATAATGAATCTTTTTTCCAGCTAAATGTATCAGATGTACTAGAATCTTGTTGTAACTTTCGAATAAGTGCCCACACTTCTTCATCATTTTTACATTCCTCCCTTGCTTCATTTATCCAATCTAGTTGGATAATCGAAATGGTGCACAACAATGCTTCCACATCCTCATCCTTTCTTGAGAGTGCATCTGCCATCACATTTTGCTTCCCTTTTTGGTAGATGATTTCAAAGTCATAACCCAACATCTTTGTGACCCACTTTTGTTGCTCTTTAGAGGATAATCTTCGTTCTAAAAAGTATTTAAGGCTATCATGATCCCTTTTTACCTTGAAGTGTCTTCCCATTAGGTAGGGTCGTCATTTCTTAAGTGCATGTAGTATTGCCAAAATTTCCTTCTCATAAATAGCTTTGTGTAAAAACTTTCCCTTGATTGGATGACTTTCAAAAGAAATGGGACTTTCATCTTGCATTAAAACAGCACCAATTCCATTTCTTGAAGCATCACATTCCACAATAAATGTTTTTGTGAAGTCCGGAGTAACTAAGACCAGTGCTTGGTACATTGCCTCTTTAAGATGTTCGAAGGCCTTTGTTGCTTCTGGAGTCCATGAAAATACATCTTTCTTCAATAATGTTTTTAGAGGTGCTACTATTCTCCTGTAATTCTTAACAAACTTGCGATAATACCCTGTCAACCCGAGAAATCCTCGCGGATGCTTTATGGATGTGGGGATTTTCCATTCCTTAATGGCTTTAATTTTGCTAGGGTCTACCTTAACTCCTTCATGAGATACAATATGACCCAGATATTCCACCTCTTGTACTCCAAAGAAACATTTGGATCTTTTTGCATATAATTGTTTCTCCTCCAATAGGTGTAGCACCCTGTCAACATGTTCAACATGATCCTTCCAAGACTTGTTGTATATTAGTATATCATCAAAAAATACTAACAGAAATTTTCCAAAGGTTTGAAAATGGAATTCATCAAACCTTGAAATGTAGAAGGTACATTGGTAAGGCCAAAAGGCATGACCAAAAATTAATAATGACCCTCATGAGTTCTAAATGTTGTTTTTGGAATGTCTTTAGTCTTCATTCTGATTTGACGATATCCTAAACGAAGATCCAACTTGGTGAAGTAAATTGATCCATGTAATTCATCCAGTAATTCATCAATGATAGGAATGGGAAACTTATATTTAATAGTGAGCTTGTTGATCTTCCTATAATCCAGAGACATGCGCCATGATCCATCCTTCTTGTGCACCAATACTACTGGAGCAGAGAAAGAACTTTGACTAGGTTGAATTATATGAGCCTCTAGCATTTCTGCGATCATATGTTCAATTTCACTCTTTTGGGCATAGGGATCTCTGTACGGCCTGATGTTTGGAGGAACACTTCCTGGAATCAGATGAATAGCATGATGATGATCACGAATAGGTGGGAGACCTTTGGGAGTCTTAAATACCTTGGAATGATTGTCCAAGACTTTTTGGAGATCTAGAGAAATAGATGATTTTGGTGTGGAAACATCTGGCGAACATAATTGTGCAATTACACCTCTTTGTTCCTTTTTTAGAAGCTTTTTCATACCGTTAGAGTTGATTATCTTTCCTGATTTACCTACAATACCCCTTAATTCAACTTCCTTTCCTTTCGCGGAAAATTTCATGAAAATTTCTTGAAAATTAAAAGCTATTGTACCCAAGGATTGTAGCCATTGGACTCCTAGTACAACATCAACACCTCCTATTGAAATGGAAATCATTGGGTTATTCAATACATATTCTCCCATGGATGGCTTGATATTATGGCACGTTCCATAGCAATTTATCATTCCTCCACTTGCAACCATTACTTGACACTCTGGTGCTGGATATAGGAAGCAATTCAATTCTTTTGCTATCTTACAATGATTAAAATTGTGGGTACTTCCTGAATCAATCAACACTATTACCTTTTTGTTCTCTATATGTCCTTCTATCTTAATAGTTTGAGGAGTGGTAATTCCAGCCAATGCATTATAAGATATGGTTGGATTCATTAATTCTTTATCCAGGGTTTCTTCCTCGAGTATATCCTCTTCTTTTGACATTTCTTGTTCCTTTTCTTCCTCCTCTTCACAATCTATGTAGAATAATTTCTTCTCAGCACACTTATGACCTTTTTTGTATTTGCCATCACAAGTGGAACAAATCCCTTTTACTCTTTTTTCTTCCAATTGTTGTGGTGTCAACCTTATAGGTTGTGGAAGTCTAGGGGAAACAACACTTACATCTTTATAATTGTGAGTGGTAGGTTTCCTGGTTGCCATAATTTTGCTTTCCATTTTTCTTGCTAACCTAAATGCCTTCTCCAATGAATCAGGTTCCCAAAGGCAAACCTCATGTTGGATATCATCCCTTAAAGTCCCTATGAACACATCAATTCTATGCTCTTCTAGATTATCTTTTACCCTTATATTCAAATTTTGGAAGTCCTCAATGTGATCCATCATTGAACCCTTTTGTTTGAGACTTATCAGTTGGCTAAAAAAAGTGTTGCTTTTTGTATCCTCATAATGTGCTATCAATTCTTTTGTAAAAATTGCCCGAGTGACAGTTCGTTTACGATAACAAAGCCATTGATACCATACAAATTGATTTAGTTCCAAATATAAAGTGGCAATATGTACCTTTTGTGTGTTTTGCACATTATGGATATTGAAAAATTGCTCCATCTGTAGTATCCATGTTGCAGGATCCTTGCCATCAAACTTCCTCATATCGATTTTTTGAATATGGTGGTTCTTAGATCCAATGTTAGATTCTATGAAATCATGATTAATATTTATTTTTTTCTCATCACGAGTTTCCTTTACTACCCTTTCACCATTAGTAAGTATTTCTTGTAGAAAATTTGTCAAATCTGTCTTCAAATTCGCCATGCCTATCTTCAAATTTGTCTTCAAATCTATCTTCAAATCATCCATCTTAGCTTCCACGTCATTCATCTTAGCTTCTACATATTTCTTTAAACCATCGATTTTAGATTCTTTTACTTTTTGTGCGAGTGACATTTGTTGCACTTGGTCTCATAATTTTGATATATCATGTTGCATTTCTTCCTCTTCTTCATAAGTCATGCTAGAGTTTTCAGGTTGCTTACTAGGTGTTATCATTTTCTTTCCTCGGGGAATTAGTTACCGATAATAATGTTACACTATTCCCTTTGAATTCCTTCAAAATAATTTTTTAAACCAAGCTTAAGCATTAATTTAAAAAAATCTACACACCTTTTTTCACTTTGTAGAAGCTCGATATTGCCTCTGATGTATCTCTGTAATTTCAAATCTTCCAGTTCTAAAATTGCAACCTATGGTAATCCTCTGCGTCCTCTTTCTAATGCCACCAGTCTGATCAAATTTAGATTCTCCAAGTAAGAGTTATGCACAATCTCCCAAGATGACCTGACTATATACCTTTTTAGAAGAACGAACTTGTATGAAGTGCCACGTGTCACTGTTTCGACCTTAGGATTTGAAATATATATACAGAAAAACTAAAATCTATCCTCTTTTTGTAACTTCTTACGAAATTTCAATCTGATGCTCAAAACAAAAGTTATGACTATTTTCCCCAAGTCACTTGTTTGGAATGTAATTCAGGAGTCTGCAAAAATATCGACTTCCTTAGATCATATCTCTGCAAATATTGCACAAAAAGATCTGAAATTTGGATCCAAGGTTCATTGCAATTTATTCTCAAATGGGTTTTTATTGTAGCATTTGAAACATCACAGAAAAAACGTTATAGCGCAAATTCCACAGTGAGTTGTTTGGAGTAGCGAAACCCTAGAATTCAAAGCTCTGATACCAAATGTTATGAAACCAGCTCACAAAAGATAGAAAAGATATATGAACGCCTTAGAATTCAGCCTCTTCAAGGGGGAAACCTCTTTTACATTACATAAATGAATAATTCTTTGACGATTCAAATGACAAAACCTCCTTTCTATATATAGGAGTCTAAGGAGTCACAATATAACCAAGCCGACCTAACAATAATAATATAAAGGCACAAAAATAACAATAGATGGAATCTATGGGGCACAATAATAACAATATGGGGACAATAGGGGCACAACATTATTAATAAAGGATACAACTATAATAGTAATAGGGTAATCACTAGTATTATAGGGACTTAACATACTATTGGGAAGATTATCAGATATGAACTTCCATTGCATAGATCAATTTACTTCACCAATTTAGATCTTCGTTTAGGATATCATCAAATCAGAATGAAGATTGAATACATTTCGAAAAGAACATTTAGAACTCATGAGAGTTACTATGAGTTTTTGGTCATGCCTTTTGGCCTTACCAATGCACCTTCTACATTTCAAGGTTTAATGAATTCCATTTTCAAACCCTTCCTTTGAAAATTTGTGTTAGTATTTTTTGATGATATACTAATCTAAAGCAAGTCTTGGAGGGGTCAGGTTGAACACATTGGCAGGGTGCTACAACTATTGGAGGAGAAATAATTATATGCAAAAAGATCCAAACGTTTCTTTGGAGTACAAGAGGTGGAATATCTGGGCCATATTGTATCTCATGAAGGAGTTAAGGTAGACCCTAGCAAAATTAAAGCCATTAAGGAATGGGAAATCCCACATCCATAAGAATTTGTGAGGATTTCTTTGGTTGACAGGGTAATTATCGCAAGTTT
>APFE030683158.1:330578-352030 GCA_000404065.3 Pinus taeda | reverse complement strand
CATTAGGTAGGGTTGCCATTTATTAAGTGCATGTAGTATTGCCAACATTTCCTTCTCATAAATAGCTTTGTGTAAAAACTTTCCCTTGATTGGACAACTTTCAAAAGAAATGGGTCCTTCATCTTGCATTAAAACAACACCAATTCCATTCCACAATAAAGGTTTTTTTGAAGTCCAGTGTAGCTAAGACTGGTGCTTGGCACATTGCCTCTTTAAGATGTTCGAAGGCCTTTGTTGCTGCTGGAGTCCATGAAAATGCATCTTTCTTCAATAATGTTGTTAGAGGTGCTGCTATTCTCCCATAATTCTTAACAAACTTGTGATAATACCCTGTCAACCCGAGAAATCCTCACAGATTCTTTATGGATGTGGGGATTTTCATTCCTTAATGGCTTTAATTTTGTTAGGGTCTACCTTAACTCCTTCATGAGATACAATATGACCTAGATATTCCACCTCTTGTACTCCAAAGAAACATTTGGATCTTTGTGCATATAATTGTTTCTCCTCCAATAGTTGTAGCACCATGTCAACATGTTCAACGTGATCCTTCCAAGACTTGCTATAGGTTAGTATATCATCAAAAAATAATAACACAAATTTTCTAAGGAAGGGTTTCAAAGTGGAATTCATCAAACCTTGAAATGTAGAAGGTGCATTGGTAAGGCCAAAAGGCATGACCAAAAATTCATAATGACCCTCATGAGTTCTAAATGCTATTTTCGAAATGTCTTCAGTCTTCATTCTGATTTGATGATATCCTAAACAAATATCCAACTTGGTGAAGTAAATTGATCCATGCAATTCATCCAGTAATTCATCAAGGATAGGAATGGGAAACTTATCTTCAATAGTGAGCTTGTTGAGCTCATTATAATCTAGACACATGAACCTTGATCCATCCTTCTTGTACACCAATACTACTGGAGCAGAGAAAGAACTTTGCCTACGTTGAATTATACCAGCCTCTAGCGTTTCTGCAACCATACATTCAATTTCACTCTTTTGGGCATAGGTATATCTATACGTCCTCATGTTTGGAGGAACTCTTCCTGGAATAAGATGAATAGCATGATCATGATCACAAATAGGTGGGAGACCTTTGGGAGTCTTAAATACCTTGGAATGATTGTCCAAGACTTTTTGGAGATCTAGAGAAATAGATGATTTTGGTGTGGAAACATCTGGCGAACATAATTGTGCAATTACACCTCTTTGTTCCTTTTTTAGAAGCTTTTTCATACCGTTAGAGTTGATTATCTTTCCTGATTTACCTACAATACCCCTTAATTCAACTTCCTTTCCTTTCGCGGAAAATTTCATGAAAATTTCTTGAAAATTAAAAGCTATTGTACCCAAGGATTGTAGCCATTGGACTCCTAGTACAACATCAACACCTCCTATTGAAATGGAAATCATTGGGTTATTCAATACATATTCTCCCATGGATGGCTTGATATTATGGCACGTTCCATAGCAATTTATCATTCCTCCACTTGCAACCATTACTTGACACTCTGGTGCTGGATATAGGAAGCAATTCAATTCTTTTGCTATCTTACAATGATTAAAATTGTGGGTACTTCCTGAATCAATCAACACTATTACCTTTTTGTTCTCTATATGTCCTTCTATCTTAATAGTTTGAGGAGTGGTAATTCCAGCCAATGCATTATAAGATATGGTTGGATTCATTAATTCTTTATCCAGGGTTTCTTCCTCGAGTATATCCTCTTCTTTTGACATTTCTTGTTCCTTTTCTTCCTCCTCTTCACAATCTATGTAGAATAATTTCTTCTCAGCACACTTATGACCTTTTTTGTATTTGCCATCACAAGTGGAACAAATCCCTTTTACTCTTTTTTCTTCCAATTGTTGTGGTGTCAACCTTATAGGTTGTGGAAGTCTAGGGGAAACAACACTTACATCTTTATAATTGTGAGTGGTAGGTTTCCTGGTTGCCATAATTTTGCTTTCCATTTTTCTTGCTAACCTAAATGCCTTCTCCAATGAATCAGGTTCCCAAAGGCAAACCTCATGTTGGATATCATCCCTTAAAGTCCCTATGAACACATCAATTCTATGCTCTTCTAGATTATCTTTTACCCTTATATTCAAATTTTGGAAGTCCTCAATGTGATCCATCATTGAACCCTTTTGTTTGAGACTTATCAGTTGGCTAAAAAAAGTGTTGCTTTTTGTATCCTCATAATGTGCTATCAATTCTTTTGTAAAAATTGCCCGAGTGACAGTTCGTTTACGATAACAAAGCCATTGATACCATACAAATTGATTTAGTTCCAAATATAAAGTGGCAATATGTACCTTTTGTGTGTTTTGCACATTATGGATATTGAAAAATTGCTCCATCTGTAGTATCCATGTTGCAGGATCCTTGCCATCAAACTTCCTCATATCGATTTTTTGAATATGGTGGTTCTTAGATCCAATGTTAGATTCTATGAAATCATGATTAATATTTATTTTTTTCTCATCACGAGTTTCCTTTACTACCCTTTCACCATTAGTAAGTATTTCTTGTAGAAAATTTGTCAAATCTGTCTTCAAATTCGCCATGCCTATCTTCAAATTTGTCTTCAAATCTATCTTCAAATCATCCATCTTAGCTTCCACGTCATTCATCTTAGCTTCTACATATTTCTTTAAACCATCGATTTTAGATTCTTTTACTTTTTGTGCGAGTGACATTTGTTGCACTTGGTCTCATAATTTTGATATATCATGTTGCATTTCTTCCTCTTCTTCATAAGTCATGCTAGAGTTTTCAGGTTGCTTACTAGGTGTTATCATTTTCTTTCCTCGGGGAATTAGTTACCGATAATAATGTTACACTATTCCCTTTGAATTCCTTCAAAATAATTTTTTAAACCAAGCTTAAGCATTAATTTAAAAAAATCTACACACCTTTTTTCACTTTGTAGAAGCTCGATATTGCCTCTGATGTATCTCTGTAATTTCAAATCTTCCAGTTCTAAAATTGCAACCTATGGTAATCCTCTGCGTCCTCTTTCTAATGCCACCAGTCTGATCAAATTTAGATTCTCCAAGTAAGAGTTATGCACAATCTCCCAAGATGACCTGACTATATACCTTTTTAGAAGAACGAACTTGTATGAAGTGCCACGTGTCACTGTTTCGACCTTAGGATTTGAAATATATATACAGAAAAACTAAAATCTATCCTCTTTTTGTAACTTCTTACGAAATTTCAATCTGATGCTCAAAACAAAAGTTATGACTATTTTCCCCAAGTCACTTGTTTGGAATGTAATTCAGGAGTCTGCAAAAATATCGACTTCCTTAGATCATATCTCTGCAAATATTGCACAAAAAGATCTGAAATTTGGATCCAAGGTTCATTGCAATTTATTCTCAAATGGGTTTTTATTGTAGCATTTGAAACATCACAGAAAAAACGTTATAGCGCAAATTCCACAGTGAGTTGTTTGGAGTAGCGAAACCCTAGAATTCAAAGCTCTGATACCAAATGTTATGAAACCAGCTCACAAAAGATAGAAAAGATATATGAACGCCTTAGAATTCAGCCTCTTCAAGGGGGAAACCTCTTTTACATTACATAAATGAATAATTCTTTGACGATTCAAATGACAAAACCTCCTTTCTATATATAGGAGTCTAAGGAGTCACAATATAACCAAGCCGACCTAACAATAATAATATAAAGGCACAAAAATAACAATAGATGGAATCTATGGGGCACAATAATAACAATATGGGGACAATAGGGGCACAACATTATTAATAAAGGATACAACTATAATAGTAATAGGGTAATCACTAGTATTATAGGGACTTAACATACTATTGGGAAGATTATCAGATATGAACTTCCATTGCATAGATCAATTTACTTCACCAATTTAGATCTTCGTTTAGGATATCATCAAATCAGAATGAAGATTGAATACATTTCGAAAAGAACATTTAGAACTCATGAGAGTTACTATGAGTTTTTGGTCATGCCTTTTGGCCTTACCAATGCACCTTCTACATTTCAAGGTTTAATGAATTCCATTTTCAAACCCTTCCTTTGAAAATTTGTGTTAGTATTTTTTGATGATATACTAATCTACAACAAGTCTTGGAAGGATCATGTTGAACATGTTGACAGGGTGCTACAACTATTGGAGGAGAAATAATTATATGCAAAAGGATCCAAATGTTTCTTTGGAGTACAAGAGGTGGAATATCTGTTTCATATTGTATCTCATGAAGGAGTTAAGGTAGACCCTAGAAAAATTAAAGCCATTAAGGAATGGAAAATCCCCACTTCCATAAAGCATTTGCAAGGATTTCTTGGGTTGACTGGGTATTATCGCAAGTTCGTTAAGAATTATGGGAAAATAGCAGCACCTCTAACAACATTATGGAAGAAAGATGCATTTTCATGGATTCCAGAAGCAACAAAGGCCTTTGAACATCTTATAGAGGCAATGTGCCAAGCACCGGTCTTAGCTACACCAGACTTCACAAAAACCTTTATTGTGGAATGTGATGCTTCAGGAAATGGAATTGGTGTTGTTTTAATGCAAGATGAAAGACCCATTGCTTTCAAAAGTCATCCAATCAGGGGAAAGTATAAAGCTATTTATGAGAAGGAAATGTTGGCAATACTACATGCACTTAAGAAATGGCGACCCTACCTAATGGGAAGACACTTCAAGGTAAAAACGGATCATGATAGCCTTAAATACTTTTTAGAGCAAAGATTATCCTCTAAAGAACAACAAAATTGGGTCACAGAGATGTTGGGTTATGACTTTGAAATCATCTATAAAAAGGGAAGCAAAATGTTGTGGCAAATGCACTCTCAAGAAAGGATGAGGATGTGGAAGCATTGTTGTATGCCATTTCTATTATCCAACCAGATTGGATAAACGAAGCAAGGAAGGAATGGAAGAATGATGAAGTGTGGGCACTTATTCGAAAGTTACAACTAGATTCTAGTACATCTTATACATTTAGCTGGAAAAATGAGTCGTTATGGTACAAAGATCTCTTATACCTCTGTAAGAATTCCCAACTCAAACAAAAGATTCTTTTGGAATTGTGCGCTTCTCCCTTAAGAGGGCACTCAGGATTTTTAAAAACTTACCACAGGGTTAAGAAATAATTTTTTTGGGATGGCCTTAAATCAGATATTCAAAAGTTTGTGGTGGAATGTTTGGTTTGGCAACAAAATAAAGTTGAAACAATTAAGACACCAGGTCTATTACAACCTTTATCCATTCCAAGCCAACGTTGGGAGGAGGTTTCAATGGATTTTATCACAGGTTTACCCAAGTCTGAGGGAAAGAGTGTCGTCATGGTGGTAGTTGACAGACTTACCAAGTATGCACACTTTTGTGCATTATCACATCCATTTAAAGCCAGTACAGTTTCCACGGCATTTATGGAAACAATTCAAAAGCTACATGGAAATCCAAAGATTATTGTAAGTGACAGAGATCCCATTTTCACTGGAAATTTTTGGACAGAATTATTTTCTTGTCTTGGTACTCAGTTAGCTCATAGCTCATCTTATCATCCTCGATCTGATGGGAAAACAGAGATAGTAAACAAATGTTTGGAAGGATATCTTCGTTGCTTTGTATCTGATAAACAGACACAATGGGTCAAATGGTTGCCTCGAGCTGAATGGTGGTATAACACTTCCTTCCATACTGCAACAAAAATGACCCCATTTATGTCACTTTATGGATATCAACCACCATCCATCACATCATATTTAAGAGAAAATTCTATGGTTCAAGCAGTGGAACATTACATCGAGCATCAATAACAAGTTCTCCAACTCTTAAAGGATAACCTCGTGTTGGCGCAGAATAGAATGACATAATAGGTAGATCAACATCACAGTGAAAGAAGTTTTGATGTAGGTGATTGGGTATTCCTACGACTACAACCATATAAACAAATGTCCCTCAAGCAAACTAATAAGGATAACAAATTGGCACCAAAGTATTATGGTCCGTACAAGGTGTTGCAAAAGATTGGTACTATGGCATACAAATTGGAGCTTCCTGCAGCATCTCAAGTGTACCCAGTTTTCCATGTTTCATGTTTAAAGAAGGTTATAGGCGACAAGCTCCCAGTCCAAACAATATTGCTAGAACTTGATGAGGAAGGAAAAATTATATTGGAACTGGAAGCAGTCATAGAAACAAGAACTTGACAACTACGAAATCGATCCATTTCAGAGTATCTCATCAAGTGGAAGAACTTATCTGCTGAAGGTTCCACATGGGAGGATGATAATTTTATACAGAAGCATCCATAACTACTCAAGCATTAAGGACAACACTTTTTTTGAAGAAGAGGGGCATGTTAGGTCCCTATAATACTAATGATTACCCCCATTGTAGTTGTATCCCTTATTAATATTGTTGTGCCCCTATTGTCCCCATATTGTTGTTACTGTGCCCCAAATAATCCCTCTATTGTTATTTTTGTGCCTTTATATTATTATTGTTAGGTCGGCCTAGTTATATTGTGACCCCTTAGACTCTTATATATAGAGAGGAGGTTTTTTCGTTTGAATCATCCAAGAATTGTTCATTTATGTAATGTAAATGAGTTTTCCCACTCGAAGAGGCTGAATTCTAAATGCGTTGATCTATCGTTTCTATCTTTTTGTGAGCTGGTTTCATAACATAGATCCATCTCTAGCCCATATTCGATAACATCCAAATCAATTTGAAAATTTGTGGATGGGTCGTATGTACCAACAACTAATATCAACTCCCTACTACTCAAAGGATAGAGAATGAACATCCTTGAGCCTTACATAAGAGGAATTAAGAGGTACCATATGGCCTCTTACTAAAGATACAACCAAGAAAAAATTCCACACGCCTTTGATAAATCAAGTTTTATTATTGATACCCTACTTAGTTATACCAATGACCTCATAAATTTGTCTCCCCCTTAGAAAACCAAACTATTTAGCTAAAATGAACTTGGAAAATATAGGCTTCAGTCTTATTGAAACCCTTTTCAATAATATGCTATAAACAATTAAAAAGTGAGATGGGTCTAAACCCATCAAAATAATTATGGTAGTCCTATTTTAGGAACCAAGGCTATAAAACTTGCATTTTGGCTAGCCACCAACATGCAAAATGTTCCACCACTTGCAACAAGTCCATACCCAATAAATTAAAGTATTCAAGATAAAAATTCATCAACCACCTACTAAACCCTATCCTTCCAAAAGACTATAAGAATGAAATCAAATCCTTTCTCACATGAAAAAGGACTTCCTCATTAGCATTATAGGGAAATAAGAAATTACCTTTGAAATTTATACCAAAATTTCCCTCTATATTTCCTTATAAGTCCTTTCAAAATGATACAAAGTCCTTGAATCCTTTA
Source organism: Pinus taeda (assembly GCA_000404065.3). Taxonomy (NCBI): domain Eukaryota; kingdom Viridiplantae; phylum Streptophyta; class Pinopsida; order Pinales; family Pinaceae; genus Pinus; species Pinus taeda. The sequence continues at coordinate 344,614 of APFE030683158.1, read as the reverse complement.
ACCTTTGTTTCACCGTGATCTTGAAATATCTATATTATACTAATGTTCCCTCTATGGTTACAAAATGGATGACATAAGTGGTATTTTTACCACCCAACTCTAACTAGGTGGCCCTACATTTAGTTCTCCAATCCATCTCTTTGTTCAAAAGTAACTTTAACCTATTTCCTCAAACTATTTTAGCCTAAAAGTGAGTCCCCTATAGAATAATCAAAGTCTAGTCAAGCTACCAACTTCTCCACCTCCTTTTCCACATACGCATTGTTGATCTCTAGACTTGTTTCTCTCCCCCACCAAGGATTCCACTCATTACCTAATAGTTTTGAGAGTTATAATGAATTAATGACAAGTAGAAAGTCAAGCAAGGGTGAAAGTGTTTCAGAACATTTACAAAATATTCAATTAACACTAGTCATAAAAGAGCCTTGAGAACCATTCTAATTTATGTGAAAAAAATTAAGAAAAAACAACAATTGATTGTACTAGATAAAATAAATTTGAGTAATAATTAAGAAACCCATGGACAGATAAAAAGTCTATCCAGAATTAGAAAAAATCAAAACAAGAAAATGCATACCGCTTGTACTAGGTAATATTAATTGTCACCTCTCTAAATATGCTTATATTACAAAAGTTATATTACTACTGTAGGAGGATCCATATCATTGAAAAGGTAAAATGATGTTCCATAGTACTCGAATCCTTAACCTAAACATATCTAATGTTAAGCATTATCCATCCCACAGTAAACTAATACCGACAACACCACATACTTATACTTGATTGTTACACTCACTCCTTCAAAAATGGCTTGATCAACCAACAAATATTTCTGCAAAATTTCATGTACCAAGTGAATAGAGATGTGACTATTAGTCTATTGGGAAACATGACATCAAGAAACATAAGCTTCTTTCCTTACACCAGAGTAAACATTGAATGAAGTATCTACATTCTAAAAACTAGAAGAATAGGCTTCTTGGACTCGACCATAAGCACCAGTTGATCCAAGCACCATTTTGATTCTACATATATCAGAAAAAATATTTCAATATGGAAAAAAGGAAGTTTAATTGAATCCTTCAACTCGGAAGTAACAACAAATCCCCCATCCAATTCTAGCTTGTCTAGAAAGGCTTGAAAACCAATGGAATTAAAGCGATGGTAAAGTCTGGTGGAAACGCCTAATTCAATATTATTTCAAATATACTTGATGTACTTGGAAAATGTTTGGATGCAAGGATATTATTTTTTACCAAAGCTTGCATTGTGTTACCAATTTTCCTCGGAGTGTGAAGGTGTAGAGGAAGCTTTCATTGTGCAGAGTAAGTGGCAAATGTTCAGATGCAAGGATATTATTTTTTTACTGAAGCTTTCATTATGCTCTCATGTTTCCTCAAAGTGTGAAAGTGTGGAGAAAGCTTTCGTTATGTGAAGTGTACAGGTGGAACCTCCATACTCTACACAATGAAAACCTCCTCCACACGCCGACACTCTAAGGAAACATTCACACTCCCACACCTTAGTTCGACAATCGCTTAAATATACTGATTAATTTCCATTTTTAAGTACTATTTGGTTGATCAAACACTCTTATCTATAATTGTTTTTTTTAATTTATTGTGTTACATGTCCTTTCTAGTGGAACATTTTATGGAATGTAAAAAGAGAAGCCTTGTCAAGTTTTATGACCTTTTAAATGTGTTATAGAAGTTATTTGGTGTATCACAGAGGTTGATCTATCACAATATTTTTATAGATTCTTCTAATCAAAATATTTCACATGATCACCTATGATGTCTGCTCGTTTCATCATTATGCATACAATATTATTTCTATTATCTTAAATTTTAACTTTTTGTGTTTCACATATTTCTGTCATCTCATTGTTGATTTTGTTTTTGTTCCATGGCATTTAATTATTATAAGTTTGGGATTTTTGTTGATCTTTATTTTTGGTCATTCAAAATGTATTTTTGATTGCATATATGAATATGATGCCCTGAAAACAACTAAAAAAATTAACAACTTGAATCAATCCCTACAAATTTCCAATTGAAAATGTGGCATGAAAACTTTGAAAACGTATATGAATATTGAATCCAAACATGTTGTTAATATTGAAACATATAGTGTGATGATTGTTGTAATTTTTCTTGGTGCGATTTATATGGGTGACCTTAATTTTTGGTCATTGCAGCATTGGACTCATCGCTCTTAATATAATATGGTTTTTTTCCCAAAGCATTTTTGATGGGTGATTTGATACATCGCATCTTCGCATTCAGGGAAACCTAACAACATAATGCAAGCTTCAGTCACAAGTAATATCCTTGCATCCAAACATTTGCCAAATATGTCAAGTCTATTTGAAATAATTTTGAGTTAAAGTTTGCCACTAGGCTTTACCATTTCTTACACCTTCACACTCTGCACAGTGAAACTTCCTGAACATATTTGTTTAGCCCCACTCCCCTGCCTCCTCGCTTACAAAAGGGACATAGAAGAAAGAGCATGGCGCACCATACTTACCTTGGGAATATGTGCAGAGGCGCAGAAATGGAAATGTCTCTTTTTCATTCTTCCTCCTTCCGCATACATCCCCACTTCCGCAACTCGGTAGACATTCCCCATTTTTCACCCTCCTTCCACACACCTTTAACGCACACAACACTTTGTTCGCATGAAAAGTTTGGTTTATGTGTACAATGAATGCAATAGGATATATTGTAATCATGGATAGACATGAACAAGTTATTCAATAACTGCCACAAAATATTTGTAATGACAACATGTGGCGTAGAAACAATTCATAGCATTGAGTATGAAAGTGTCCAGAAAGAATAAATGCAAGAAAGCAATTGTTACAGAGTAGTGTCTATGTGGAATTTTTTTGTAAGGAAAAGATGTTTGGAAGAAGTGTGTGAAGGTTGGAATAATGAAAAATTGTAGAAATAGAGTGTTTAGAAATAACAACAAAATATGGACCCTAAACTACATTAATATTAATAACTATGAAAAGAAATAAAGACTATATATTATGCAATTATCACTCTTATTATTTTAAGCATATAAATGTAAATGTTTATAAAAATTACTATTACTTAAATATTAAAAAATTATTAAATAATTTAAATTATTTATAGTTATAAAGTAATTGATATATGAACTAATACATATTTATAGATAATAAAATCTATTACTGAAATAGTTATAAAAATGTTAAAAAACTATCTTGATTTGTAATAAACTTTTATACTTCATTAGTGAATTACTTATAATCTTATTAGTAAAGTTGGCATAAATTTAATCTATCCTTGATCACTTGGAATGGAAGGTCTAGTACACATTTCGGTGATAAGCCTATCCTCACTGGTCCAAAGATTGTAAAGATTGTAAAATTCGGAAAAGCCAAATTGAAATAATGTTGAATATGTCATAACGATGACATGTTGATATAGGTTACAATTGCACTAGTTGGTGCAAATGTGACCATGAAAAAAATTCAATCAATCAAAGAATGGGGTGGGATGGATCTAGATAAAGGTTCGTTTTCCCGTGACACCTTAGGATAAAAAGGGCTTCTTCGTAGGTTAGAAGTGCAACAAGGCACGTGGGAACTTAGCGTAACTTTTGTTCATTGACTTTGTTAGTGGGAGCTAAATGGGGTGAATGCCATGTACATGAACTTTTTATTATATATTACACATTGGCTCATCGTGAGGATTCTACAGAAAAGTGGGGCTATTGAAACTTGCAAATTGGAGTTTCTTTGTTCTTGGCTTATTGCAAATGGACCATTATCGTTTTCCAACATTCCAACTAGAGCCTGGAGGTGCCCCTTTAACAGAAGCCTCGTGTATACAGTGAATCGATACCTGGTACCTGCGGCCTCATCAATCCATCACGGGCATGAAAACGTTGTATTCACGCTCTGAGTAAGGAGAAGGGGAGATTTATGTCACACCTAGTTGTTGAGCATTTGGCATGTCCATCCAAAAACAGGGACCTGCTCCGCCAGCCAGCTTCAAGTTGTAGGGAAGAATTATTTGTTCACTCTGAGTTCATTTTAATTGCGGATTTTCTAAATATTTTAGCATTTGAAGGACATGATCTCACCTATGTGGGTCCCATGTTTTATTGTATAACAGGGTTTTTTATTTGCAAATTTATTGCAAAGATAAAAAATTTCAGATTTTCTAAATATTTTAAGATCCGAAAGACAGGGGCTAGGTCAATTATTTGATCTCATCTATGTGGGGCTCATTTGTCCAATACTAGTCTTTTACTTGCAAATCTATTCCAAAACCAAAACTTCAGAGACCAGAGTTCATGATGGACTTACTTTCAATGCTTGTATATCGTATCTACAGGCTAATGGGTGAAGCCTCCAAGAGTTGAACACTTGTCTTTTACTTCAAATCAATTCCAGACACCAAAACTCCAAAGGTCGGAGTTGGTGATAGGATTTGCTTTCATTGCTTGTATATCTTATCTACGGGCTTATGGGTGAAGCCTTCAAGAGTTGAACAGCCTCCAAGAGTTGAACCCAGGTATTACTTGTGAATCGATTGCAAACACCAAAATTCCAGAGGCTGGAGTTGGTGATGGGACTTGCTTTCATTGCTTGTATATCCTATCTATGGGCTTATGGGTGAAGCCTCCAAGAGTTGAACATGGGTTTTTTACTTGCAAATCAATTTCAAACACTAAAACTCCAGAGATCAGAGTTAGTGATGAGACTTGCTTGTATTGCTTGTATATCATATCTACATAGTTATGGGTGAAGCCTCCAAGAGTTAAACACTAGTCTTTTACTCGTAAATCAATTCTAAACACCAAAACTCAAGAGACAGAAATTGATGATAAAACTTACTACTAAATTATTCTGAAAAATACTTCCTAAAAATAAATCAAAATAGGTATTAAATGTCACAAAGGAATCCTCTGCTAATATTTCTCCGACATTGAGTCACATAGGGAAGAAGTTCTTCCTTGCTCATGTCTTGTCGTCATTGAGGTTGAAATGGTTGATGTGGATGTAAATAATAAAAGTACATGTGAAGGCAACGTAGAGAAGTGAGAATGTCAACGACAATGCAGGTCCAACAACTACTGGTTTGGGTGGAGATGCGAGATGCCCAACAACTAATTGCGACGTAAATCTGCCCTTCTCTTTAAGCAGAGCGCGACTATAACTTTTTTCTCCCCGTGATGGATTGATGAGGCGGCGGCTACCAGCTATCAATTCACTGTATACACGAGCCTTTTGTTAGAAAGGCAACCCAACGGTCTAGTTGCAATATTGGAAAAACGATGGTGACCAAGTTTGGAGTTTATCAAAGTCTCTATAATGTACGCAGCATGATACTGGTGTGTTCTTATGGTGAAGTTCATTTGAGGTTAAGTTTGGCGAGTATGGTTTCACATTTACTAAATTATAATTTATTATCTAATTTATAAACAATTTTATATATTTTTAAATCTGTTTTATATATATATATATATATATATACCATTTTAAACTTAAATAAATGAAATGAAGTTTAATTTTATCTATTATATATATATATATATATTTTTAACTTAAATAAATGAAAGGAAGGTCAATTCACATGTACCTTAGTATAAGTCTAATGGATGACAACATGGAAAGAACCTTTGTTGGTTGTCAAGATCCAGCACAACTTTTTATTTGATTGACTTTTCCTTCTTGTCATTCTCATATTTGTACCCAGGGTTGGAATTTGACGGGCATTTTGCCCGTCAGAGGCCATTTCGCCCGTAAAATACGTTGAACATTTTTAAATGACCGTCAGGCATGACGTGTTTGGAAGGATGACGGCTAAGGTTTTTCTAAAAACGTTATTAAAATCTTATCCAGAGTCTATACCTTTCCATTCACCTTGGAACGAACACTAAATTTGAACAAAGCGTTCCTATAACACTTAATTTTGAAATCCGAACAATGGGCTTGCAGTGTAATTTTGAAATCTGAACAATTTGCTTGGAGTGTAATTTTATCTTCATAATTTTAGATGCGGTTATAACCATAATATTTGTAGAGTTGAATAATTGTGGAAGCTGCGTCAATTTGCGGTTATAACCATAATATTTGTAAAGTTGTATAATTGTTGAAGTTGTGTCAATTTCCTTGATATTATTTTATTTTACATAAATGTGCGGAGGAAATTAAAATTCGTGTGCACCATAAGCTGTGTGATTGTGGCTTCCACAATCCCTGCTGAAATATATTATTCATGACCATACAGCTCAGAGCTAGGTTATTATTAACTATTTTTTTGGATTGGAATTAAGTATAATATGTTTTAAAAAGATTATAGATTTATGTGGATTAAATTATTTTTTAATATATAAATTAATTAAGTGCATTTAAAACTCTCTTTAACTTTAAACCATTAAAATTTGATAATTTTTTGTGTGTTTTTAATGATGTTTTTTTTAGTGTTTTTTAATGATGTTTTAATTAAAAATATGAAGATGATAAAGGTAGTTTCCTTGGCTTTATTTTACATAAATGTGTGGCTGAAATTAAAATTAAACTATATATCTTTTTTTGGATTGGAATTAAGTAGGGTATGTTTTAAAGAAATTGTGGATTTATGTGGATTAAATCACTTTTTTTTAATGTATAATTCAATTCCGCATGTTTAAAACTCTTTTCAATTTTAAATCATTAAAATTTGACAAATGCAATTTTTTAAAAAAGTTTAGTGTTTTCTTTATCATGTTTTACTTAAAAATATACTTGAAATATATTCAGTAAAATTAGTGAATTGCTCTCTTTAATATTTTAATATTTTTTCAACATAGTGGGAAAAACGATTATAATTCAGTTTTGAAATTCACATTGGGGACATTCATCACTAATAGCTATCCATGATGCAGGTTGACGCATCATGGCCCTAGAATTACCTAATGCAGGTTGACTCATCATGGTTATTCAAGAAAAAACATACCCTAGAATTACCTTAGCAGTAGTCTGAGTCTGGATTTCACTCTTACTAAATGACTCTGAGCCTTGGGCTATTAACCTATTTGCTTACATTCCATGAAATCAAACTCTTAGCCAAACAGAAGCAATTTTAATACATACTATAGAACTAAAAAGAAAATCGTCAACAATTCTGATTTATAAATACAATTCTTTCATAAAATTTGTAAAAAATGTGTATATATTTAACTATTACTATGGTTTATGTTTACTCTATCCATCACCAACAAGGTGTGTTACTTAAACACATACGTGTAGTACGTTAAGTGGGTTAAGCATTCAAGTAAACCAAAATCTAATTTATTAATTTTACAACTTGACCATGAGAATGAAACGAATCTAAAACATCATTAGAAACTATTTATTAATTTATTAAAATTAATAAATGTAGAAATGGTGTTGAAGAACTGAATTGTAAACATAATAATTCTGGCAAAATCATCTAGAAATGACCTTTGTTTGGCTCTTTTATGCTTTAGGAATTATTACAAAAAGAAACTATAAACTTATAGATAACAATTTTATGTACTTTTATTCCTAGGCTTCACATTCTTAGCTTTTCTCTATTATCTTTTGTCTCATTAATATTACAAGCTTTCAATTTTCCATGGGTAAATCTATTTAGGCCCCTTTTTCACCTTTGAATAGTTTGCTTTCTTGTTGATGCAGCTTGAGGTGCATATGAGTGGACCATGCCAATTGAAGAGAGCTTCAGAGTGAATTTGAATATGCACACACATAGAAAGAAAAACATATTTTTATTAACCTATAGCCTAAGGATACACAACCATGGAAAATGGATCTGAGACCATTCAACAAAGGTTATTTCCTAGTCTACTTAAATATATATCTAGAAAACTAAGTGATCAATAAGCATCTAGTCTAATAGAGACTTTATATCAAATAATGTCATTCATATATATATGTGTGTGTGTGTGTGTGTGTGTGTGTGCCCACAACAAAACAAATTTGGCTCGGTTTGAAATGTTTTTGTTCATGATGAGGTCTCATCAAATGCTCTATCTAAGTATTATTGAATTCCCATAGGTATCACCTAGAAGGGACAAGGAGAAGAAAACATATATATTTCACACTCCTTAAAAGGAATGTTGTTCAATAACTCACAATTCTTTCATTTGATCAGGGTAAGTTGGATTAGAATCTGAGTCAAAATAGTTTCCTTGAAATCCAATGAATATGTATATATCTCTTATGCAAACATCATTAAAATTCTCACTTGAATGAAACAAACAATCAATCCGTGAGTGCGTTTGTGCATCATCAAACCTACATAGATAAAAGAACAAAACCTCTTCATTGAATGAAACAAACAATCAATCCATGAGTGTGTTTGTGCATCATCAAACCTACATAGATAAAAGAACAAAACCTCTTCCTTGTCATAATAAATTTGGACCACAATCTTTCTTGTAGCCATTTGCTCTCCCTGAGTGTATTGGTCACCCAACTTTATTGGATTGTTTGGCCGAAAGGCTTGTCACTGTGTCACCGACTCACCACTCACTTATGAAGGTTATCCTATGTCACAATGTCGCCTGTGGAACAATGGAAGTGTCAGTTCGACTACAATCTGCACCAGATATCGAGTGTCTCAACATATCACTTAAAAGCTTTGAATTATATGGCTTATGAAGAATGACATACCGCCACTTATGAAATACTAAAACACTTTTAATACATTGTACTTGCTTGACTACAAACTCTCTGCAATGGACCCCCACATTGATTCCATGTGATTACAATCATGGAGAGGATGTAGAGGATTGTCCATCTTATAGTTTTACTTTGTTGGTCATCTTATATATCCCATAAGATATCCTTAGTAATTTCTCATATATACAGATGCTATGGCATGTCTGAGTCAAGGACATTTGATTTCAGAGTTATGAAGATTTTATTGTGAGTGTTCCATACAATTTCAACCCAAAATTGAGAATTCAATAAGTTATTTATGTGTTATGGTCATTTTAGTTTCTTTTTTATTATGATAGATATGTGTTTTTAATGAAACATTTATTAGCGAAGGGTTAGTTTATCATCAAAACATTACTCTTGAAGGGAAAATTTTTAAACATAACGTTTCTTGAAGGGCAAAATAAATACCTAAAACGTCAAAAAAAATTGTATGATGGGTAAAGAGGAATCCAAATTCCAACCCTGTTTGTACCTATTAGCACCATTAAGCATTTAACATGGAATTTAACGTATCATTGATTTATGTGAACATATTAATAATATTATATATATTAACACATTATCATCATGGTTTATATTTAAAAAGTTTATATGGAATTTAATGTGTTATTGATTTAATTAACCTATCGTTTTTATGACATATTAGCATATATTGAGTTGGCTTTCGCAATTTTATGTATATTTAAGATAGGTTACTTTATTTAGAAAATTTTATTGAGTTTCCTATGCAGTAGGTATTCAATAAGATAATCAGTTATGTTTTTTAATTTAATATTAATTTAAAATAATTATTGATTTTAAAAAGTTATAAATTATTACAATTGTAAAATATTTATAAGTTTTTTTATTTTATTAAAAAATATATTTATAAATAGATGTATTTTTATTTATAAAGGGATGGTTTTAAGGTTAGTGAATTAGTTTAGTTTTGTGATTGAAAGGTATGGGTTCATTCTCTCGATACCCTCGGGGTTAGGCTTCATGGTGAGTTGGCATAAAGTAGTCCTGTGAGGGATCTTACTGACAAATAATTATGACATAATGTTACTAATCCCCAAAGGTTTGTGAACCACATATAATAATAATAATAATGATAATGATAATAATAGATAATAATTAATATAATAATAAAAGTAATAATAATAATAATAATAATAAAATCTCATATATAAAGTGTCATATAATTGAAATTATTTTAATCATTTAACAAGATCAATCTCACCCACAAGTGTTTCTGTGATTATAAGTAATAATGATTCGTCATATTACTTTAATGATCCATTTTGAAGCGGTTAGGAAGTTAAAAACACCTCATTTATCTATGCTACATATATTTAAAAAAATGTTTGTCTAAGAATATCGCAATCTAGATTTATTTTTATATTTTTCTCCTTGGAAATAAATCTTTGGAAAACTTCAGAGCACTTACCCCATTTTGAGGATGGTAGTGGTGTGTACGAATTGTACCTAATCCTGTAAGAATTGAACCATCGACTTGCATAGTTCAATTGATTATCAATAATGTCTTAGCAATGATGGCAACAACCAATTGAACTAGGAGTGTTGAACTATGTTGAAATTTAGGCAAAGATGTTGAGTTCATATGGTCGAAAAACTGTCAAGAAGCCTTAGATACCTTGAAGAGCAAGCTAGTGACTGCCCCAATTCTCAGAGGCCCAAACTGGGCTCTGCCATTTCACATTCATACAAATGCCTTGAACAAAGAGATCGAAGTAGCCTTAGGACAAATTGATGAAAAGTTACCTTTTGTCATATACTTTATAAGCAAGAACTTGTCAAAGGCAGAGTTAAACTATACAGTGAACGAGAAGGAACTCCTAGCTATCGTGCATTCCTTAAACAAGTTCAGACATTATATCATAGGTTATCAAACCTTTGTGCACACTGATCATGCTGCAATTAGATATTAATGAACAAACCAGATATAAATGCTCACATTGTTAGATGGTTGCTTTTACTGCAGCAGTTTGATTTGACCATTATTGATAAGCCTGGTAAAGAAAATGTTGTTGCTGACTTTTTGTCTAGAGTAAATTTTCCTGCAGGTGAAGAAAGAATGGTGGATGACCAAATGCCAGGTGAACACCTATTTTCTATATCAGTACTCTCTCCATGGTTTGCTGATATAGAAAACTACTTGGTTTTAGTACAGTTTCCACCACAGCAGTCCTCAAAGGAGAAGAGTAAGATAGTAAGGAAAAGTGCCCCTTTCACCTAAATTAGGGGCAATCTCTTCAAAGTTGGCTGAGATTAGATCTTGAGAAGATGTGTCAGGGAGGAGGAAGTCTTTGGCATCCTCCTGACCCATCATGACGGGCCTTGTGGAGGTCATTTTGCAGCAAAAAGAACTGCCTTCAAGATATTGCAAGCAGGCTACTACTAGCCCACTCTTCATCAAGATGTGAGGAGATATACAAGCCAGTGTGATTAGTGTCAAATGATGGGGAAACCTACTCCAAAGGATGAGATGACCGTGCAAACTCAAGTGACCTTGGAGCCATTTGAGAAGTGGGGCATGGACTTTGTGGGGCTTATCAGCCCTCCTTCAAATTAGAAACAATACATCATTGTGTGCACTGATTACCTGACAAAGTGGACAGAGACAAAAGAAATCAAAGTAGCGACAGAGGGAAAAGCAGTTGAGTTTTTGAGAGAAAAAATATTCTACAAGTTCGGGTATTCGAGAGAGTTGGTCACAGATCAAGGCAGTCAGTTCACTTCCAATTTGATTGAAGACCTGCTCACACATCATAAGATCAAGCACAAGACTTCCACCCCTTACCATCCATAAGCCAATGGGCAAGTGGAGGTCACTAAGAGAGCATTGGAAGGGATCCTAACCAAAGTAGTGAGTAGTAGTAGAAAAGATTGGGTTGACAGATTAGTTGAGGCCACTTGGGCCTACAACACAACATAGAAGACCGCCATAGGGTTCACACCCTATGAACTGGTCTATGGGAAGAAGGCTTTGTTGTCAATAGAATTTGAGTTCAATACACTAATGATGGCAACTCAGCTCGACCTGGACCTCAGCCATGCACAAAAGGAGAGATAACTTCAGCTCAATGGATTGGATGAATACAGATTGCAGGCCCTTCTCCACACAGAGGTAGCTCAGCTTCAGAGAAAAATATGGCATGACAAAAATATCAAGGAGAAGCAATTCCAAGAGGGGGATTGGGCACTATTCTATGATTCAAGATACAAAGACTTCAAAGGCAAGCTGAGGACAAGATGGTTGGGACCCTACACTGTGGAGAAATGCAATGACAATGGTTCAATTCTGATCAGAACCATTGATGATGAAGCCATCCCCATGCTTGTCAATGGATATCGGGTGAAAGTCTACAAGAAACCCCTCTCCAAGAGAGATTTTATTGAAGGTTTGAGTAAAATAGTGATGGTAGTGGAGCATGTCTTAGCTTCTACTTCACCCACTCACTGAAGAAAAAATATAAAATAATAAGGAATCAAGTGAAAATCTCCATGAGGTGCTTGAGTCCCATCATTTTGTTGAAAACATCTTCTGAGGTGGCCCAGTGATGAGAGAAAAAAATAAGATCCCTGGGTGAAAACCTCCCTTGGAGGCGCCTAGGGTAGGCAATCAAGGTGAAAACCTCTCTAAGGCATCGTAGTTGTTTTTCAAAAAAAAAAAATCAAAATAAAACAAAAAAATGAGAGAAAAAAGAAATGAATTTTTGTTGCATTGTAGGTTTGTAGGACTATAGGGAGTAGAAGAAGGTGCCAAGGGGACCCTACCATTCATAACAACTCCCATCTCCCCTTCTGCACACTTTTCTCCATCATTTTTGGCATTTCTTTCACCCCACTATGCTTCTTTTTCAAAAACTATGTTTTCTATAGGAGGCTCTGTGTTTTCTATAGGAGGCTCTTGTAGCAATTACAGAGAGCCAAAAATGGATGCAAAAGGTAGTTTGAGGGACAAGGAAGCTTCATAAAGAACCTATAAACCCTCCTATAGTCTTCAAACCTCCTCATCATCATTTCCAAGCCTGCATCACACCCCAAGCATCATTTTTTTCCTATCCAAGAAAAACACAGAGAAAAATAGTTTTTCAGTAAAAGAAAAAAACAAAAAATAAGAGGAAGCAACACCATTCACCTCACCTGAAGCCTGCCTACTACCTCTCCATCTTTATCTATACCTATGGCATCATACTTGAGCTCCAGGCACAAGAAGAAGCTAAAGTTTCAAGGGGAGAAGCAGCTACAGGAGTTCTTGTAGGAGTTGATCCCATCAAATCCTAGCACCAATAACGGGAGTATGCGTGTTATGAAACCAACTCAAGAAAAGATAGAAAAGATATATCAACGCCTTAGAATTCAGCCTCTTCGAGGGGGCAACCTCCTTTACATTACATAAATGAACAATTCTTGGATGATACAAATGAAAAAACCTCCTTTCTATATATAGGAGTCTAAGGAGTCACAATATAACCCAGCCGACCTAACAATAATAATATAAAGCCACAAAAATAACAATAGAGGGATTCTATGGGGCACAGAAATAATAATATGGGGGCAATAGGGGCAATAATAAGGTAATCACTAGTATTATAGGGACCCAACATGCCCCTCTCCCTCAAAAAAGTGTTGTCCTCAACGCTTGAGTAGTTCTGGATACTTCTGTATAAAATTCTCATCCTCCCATGTCGAATCTTCCGCAGATAAGTTCTTCCACTTGATAAGATACTCCGAAATTGATCGATTTCGTAGCTGTCGAGATCTTGTTTCTGTGACTGCTTCCGGTTCCAATATAATTTTTCCTTCCTCGTCAAGTTCTGGCAATATTGTTTGAACTGGGGCTTGTCACCTATAACCTTCTTTAAACATGAAACATGGAAAACTGGGTGCAATCGAGAAGCTGCAGGAAGCTCCAATTTGTATGCCATAGTACCAATCTTTTGCAACACCTTTGTACAGACCATAATACTTTGGTGATAATTTATTATCCTTCTTAGCTTGCTTGAGGGACATTTTCTTATATGGTTGTAGCCATAGAAATACCCAATCACCTACAACAAAATTTCTTTCGCTGCGATGTTGATCTGCTTGTTGTTTCATTCTATTCTGTGCCAACACGAGGTTATCCTTTAAGAGTTGGAGGACTTGTTGTTGATGTTCGATGTGATGTTCCACTGCTTGAACCTTAGAATTTTCTCTTAAAATATGATGTGATGGATGGTGGCTGATACCCATAAAGTGCCATAAATGGGGTCATTTTTGTTGCTGTATGGAAGGAAGTGTTATACCACCATTCAGC